>CAKAOH010024633.1:0-24245 GCA_916701665.1 Sebastiscus tertius
GAGAGAGAGAGAGAGCGTTCCTATTGGCTGAGCTCCAGTCATGTGACCGGAACTTGACGTTCCTTCAAGCCATCTCAACCTGATCTCAACATGGATCCTGGGTCACAAACTTTCTCATTTTACAGCTAAACAGTACACTACAAGATGATTCTGAAAACATTTGAGGCGAGAAATAGGCATTAACTTAACATTATATTAATTCATGTTTGATCAGCGCGGCCTAGTTTGACCGTTTGGTCGGAGTTTGCAAGTGATTGACAGCCAGCTCTCATCGAGCAGATGGGCAGCACATCCCAGATCAGCTTTTACTGCTTGTTTTCCTCTGGTCTGAGAAATCTTGCAGATGCCGTTAGGAGCACTGGAGGACACCGGAGGACACGGGGGCACATGATTTTTTTCACCCGTTTCATGCACTACTGTCACGATATAGCGACCGTTTTATAAAAATAACTTTTTTTAATCATATTTGCTCCAATCTCGCCTACTAAAACATGGGTTCTTCATTATGTAGGAAGGGATTTTGGACACAGCCATGGTCTTGTGCCCTGATTTTAAAATGGCATTAAATTTGTTGCAACACAGTGTTTTTTTTCCTTGATTATACATCTTTAGTGTAGTGAATATATATTTTCATGCACCTGCTTATTGCCGTGAAGACTCGTGCCAGTCGCTAACATCTCGTCTCCCCCTCTGTGTGCCAGCAGCGCAGGTGCCACTACATTTCTTCACCGATAATCCCTTAAAATGTCACGTCTAAACGGGAGGACGCTCCTTGTCTGCTTAGCTGTGGAGTCACCACACTTATTTAAATACTCCTCAGCTTATGACAAGCCAACACTATTGTGCCGTCTAATTAATTAGCAGCCTGTTTTTGACTCAATCAACACTGTGTTGGATGTTTGTGACATTTGCTGTCATGCAGATTTCTCGCTTTCATTAATGTGATAGATTCACACGAGCGGATCCTGTTGTCAGTTAGCATTAGATTAGCTGTGATTTAGAACAGGTCCCGTTGAACCTTTCACCGGCACCTGAGGTTTAATGTGATTCACCTCTAAAGCCTATATTTTCTTAATCTGCTGTTTTTTTTTTTTTGCTTTTCTCCCTGGTTTGAAGTGTGCAGGGCTCATTTAGGAAAAAGGTGATGTTGTGTGTGTATTTCTGTGCCCCAATCAAATGTGCTGCTGTCACTCAGATGTGATCAAACCCTCACAGTCCGGATGTAGCTTTTGAGTGTTAAACTCTTGATGAATAATCACGATGCGTGTTCCCCCCCCCCCTCAACTCCAACTTTGATTGCTGTCTATGAATATTTAAAACACTTTTTCAGAGAGAAAGCTGAAAATTGAATTTAAAAAAATATGCTCAAAATATGCACAGGTTCAGCAGACACAAAGCTACACTTCAGCTTCACTGGTAATTAAACAATTAAAATCCTGGCTGGTTTAGAAGAAAAACTTGCTTGTGAACGCTTCCTAGTTTTCAATGTTTACATAATTTTTTTTTTTTCCAAGTGCACCACATGCAAATCACCTCTGGTGTGTGTGTGTGTGTGTGTGTGTGTGTGTGTGTTCGACACAGCTTGTAGGATTATATTTTTCCACAAAACTGTGTGTGCCTGCGGTGCTGTTTGTTGGTGTTTTGGTGATAAATGGAGCACAACTTCTTCTTTAGTGCTCACAGCAACATTTTGAACGCCAGTGAACAAAGGTCACATTGCTCAGTTGAGTAAATTTGGTAAACTGGTTCGAGATAAGGGATTAATTACCCGGAAAAAAGGGTAAAATTATCTGCCCTTTGTCTCTTTCTCATTGATGCCAAATGTAGAAAGAAGAAGAAAAAGACAGAACACACACATTTTATGCTGCATGCACAACAGGAACAATGGGCTGTGAGAGAGAGAGAGAGAGAGAGAGAGAGAACTGAAATACTCAGTGAAATGCTCCTCTCTCCCTCCCTTCATGTGATCCTATATGTGGGTTAGTGGAATTGAAAGGCTGCAGGTTGTGGAGACAGCAATTGGCTGCCTTTGTGTTAGCGGAATTGACAGGCAGCAGAGCGGTGAAGCTGCTACGGGGTATGTGGTTTAGCAGAGTTGATAGACACCAGTTTTTTTTTCCCGGTGAGTACGCTGCAGGCAGTTTGATTAGGATGCACAGTCAAATGGAGTTGGCTCAGCTGGTCACGAGTTGAATGGAGTTGGCTGAGGTCATTTCTGGGTGGGACATAAGAGTTTATGTTTGTGTGGGAGATGGTTGTTTACCCGAAATAATTATGGATGTTAAAGGGCGGGTCCATTATTATTTTTTTGTTGTTGTTGTTATTGAGGTTCAGATATCATTCTGTAGCTTCCCAGTGCTGTTCCTTATGTATTCAAATCCGAACATTTAAATTTTGGTCAAAGTATGTATGTTTTAGCTTCAAAATGCTTTTTTCCAAGCCCTTCTAAAAACTTGTTCCCATGTGACCTGACGTAGGTTCCTGCATGATGACGATGAGGTTTTTGTGATTAGAGTCTGGTCTTGTGGCTTTTGAAGACAGCAATTTATCAGCTTCAGTTCCCCGTTGGAAAGGGCTGTCTGATGGCGAGGTAAAGCTGCGAAAATATTCTAACTGAGCGTACACTTAAACTGATATATTTTTATTTATTTTTTTTTTATGTGGCTAAAATATGTTTTTCCGCTGCTCCCATCCACCGCCGCTTTACCTCGCCGTCAGACAGCCCTTTTTGACAGGGAACAGTTATATCGCTCTCTTCAAAGCCACCAGACTACATTCACAAAAACAGAAATTTTACATGGTAGAAAGCGGGAGTATACATACAACCCCACTTCAAAAATACCCAAACCAACCCTTTCAGTTATTTTCAAACTTAGCACAGTTAACTTTGACTCCGCTGATGCTGGCGTTCACATTATTCTGAATCTTATTGATTAGCATCGATAAGCGTACTTTGGTAACCTACTTCACTGCTTTTTGCAACAGCTGAATGGGCGTTTCCATTTGAAAAAAACAGCCCTTTAAAGGCAGAATGAGTAGAATTTGTCAGTTGCGGTTTGTAAACGCAACATTCAAAGTTAGCCCCTCCTCCCCAGCTCAGCGATACCAGAAGTGCACGCCCACTGACCGTGGTTAGGGTTACAGTGCTCGCCAGCGGGTGAAAGCCAACACCAGATTCCCTCTCGTTTTGAAACAAGCTTTGTCGGCTTGCCGTTTTGGCTCGCTATATTTTCAAATTTTTTCTGCCGCTTTTTCATAGTGCAGTTTTGTGGCTTCCTCTTGGATGTGTGCTTACAATCTGGCACCTGGTTGCTACTTTTTTTTATAGTGGTTAATGCCGAGAAATGTCCCTTACACATACAAATAAGAAAATCCAGGCAGAGGGCAAGCTCTCTGCAGATACAGACATGTCACACACTTCAAGAGGGTCATAAGTGATGATTGAGAGAGTCTATACATTGTTTTTCAAGGAAACTCCTGCTTTTCATTCTGCCTTTATATTCAGACGCTGTACCCATGACCATTAAATGAACCCTGAGGTTGTCGAGCTCATTCACACTGCAGGCGGTTTGATAGAAATCCCACAAGAATGGCTCATCTCTAAACCAGGAAGTGGCTGTCTAAGTGTAGCTGCTCAGCCATGAACGAATCAAATATTTACTTTAGCCGATCAGTTGCTACAACAACACGCATGAAGTGTTAACAGGTGGAAGTGTTCAAGTCAACACTCTCTTCAGTTGCATATCTTCCACTGCTGCAACCTTTTAACCAGGGACCTGGAGGTGCTAACGCTAGTGACTAATACATTTACGATTAAATATGTTTTCTTTGACACATCATAATCACCTCTTAAGCACATTTGAATTACATTATAGTGCAGAGAATGTAATAATACTATGATTCATAGAGCTAAAATGGATTATGAATCATTATGATTAGGTCATAACGTATTAGTATCTAAATTAAAGACATAAATTATTTCACAAGCGAGGTGTGTCACAGTGTAGTGTTTATCTCCTTTTATTATGAGGGCCAAAACTGTCGTGTGACATCATGTTTTCCAGAGGAAATATTTTGGATCGGGTTCTTAGTTTTCATCAAAGGAAGTTACTCAACAGATTTATGTTACCTTTTTTTAGATTACTTCGTAAACAAACCATGTGCAGGATATGACTCAGACGCACTCAAATACTACTTAAAAATATGTTGCAGCTGCATTACTAGCAGTCGGGGTAAAAATAATGTTGACATGTGTGAGTCATAGAAATCCAATTAGCAAATTAACTGTTTGCAAATTATCTTTAGATATATAATAAGATAAGAGATGAAACTGACAAAAGGCCATTGAGATTAAAGGTACTGTAACTTCTTACACGTATAGATCATTGCAGGTCGGTGTCCCATGTGTGCTTGCGTGTGGCTACGCTGTTCAGACTCAGACTCCAACACAAACAACACGGAAGCACCAAAACCGCAAAATTATATCTAGTGAAACCCATCTTGCAAAACAGTGTTAACTCTTCCTTCAGCTGCTCCAGACCAACAGAGGTTTCCCGTGTCTTGTGAAGTGACGGGGCTCTGCAGCGAGTAACGTTATCGTCCCCGACCAAAACTCCGGTGTCTCCCCTGTTCCCTCCGACCACAGTCGGGAGGCTGGGGCAGGAAAAGCCAACACTAGACTCAGCAGTGATTCATGGAGAGACCTTTGTCTGGTCAGCTAACATTACTGCCAAGCAGGTGAAATATAGAGTGATATTGTGGTTTTAGCTGACGTGTGTCGCCTCACTGTTTTAAGCGATGCTCGTTCATGTCTATGTAGAGCGAGCACAAGCGCGAGCGCGAGCAACAGGACGCTGACTTTTGTTGAATTAACAAGCTATTTCTGATTCTTACATAGAGTCCCTTTAATTCAATAACTTTGTAAGTAAAAGTGAAACCAGTGACCTTTTATAAATCTCCAATACTGTTCAGGTGTGCAGTCCATCCTGTTGTGGCTGAAACTTTACGCTATTAGGGCTGCTACTATCTAACTTCATCAATGTATCAATCTTTTTTTGATTAATCAATTAAACCTTAGTCTATAAAATGGTGTAAAACAGCCATCACAATTTCCCAGAGCCCAAGGCGACATCTAACGCTGCAACTAACCATTATTTTCATCATGGATTAATCTGCTGTTTTTTTTCTAGAATTAAATGTCAGAAAATACTAAAAAATGTTCCCAGAGGCCAAGTTGGCCTTTTCAAAATACTTATTTTTTTTCAGATATTCAGTTTACTATCAAATATGACAAGACAAGCAGAAAAATCTCACACTTGAGAAGCTGAGATGATTAATGGATTATCAAAACAATTGCTGGATAATTTTGTGTAGATTGACTTACCAATGAATGAACTAATCAGTCATTATGGGTGTAAAACATATTGATAAACTTGAGTATTGCAATATAATGTTTTGCGATACTGTATTGATTCTAAAAAAAGCGCTGTATTGATTTTTAATTAATAGTTTACATGCAAATATTTGTGGTAGACAGTGGCTCTGATTGCACAAAAAGTAGTGCTATGATGTTGGATGTTACAGGGACTGTGATAAATGCAAATGCTGATCCTGCTGTTCTGATTGCATCAAAAAGTAAACTCAGATTTTATGCATATGGTGGTGTATTCTCTATACTCTGACCCTTTTCCTAAAGTTAAATGAAAAAGATTGCAATATATCACCTTGCTTACAGGATCAGAATATATTGAATGGTAACCGCTGTATCGTGATATATATCGTATCGTGATATATATCGTTTCGCCAGATTCTTGCCAATCCACAGCAGCTCAGGTCTAAACTCAAAGGAACTCAATATATGATATAAACCAGAAAGAAGCAGCAAATCCTCACATTTTAGAGGCTGAAACCAGCGAATGCATTTATTTAAACATTTAATCAATTACCAAACTTGTCGCCAATTCCTTTTCAGTTGATTAACTAATCAGTTCATCCATCGATCACTTTTGACGCCATGCTGAATCAAAACAATGCAGTATTTAGCTAAATGCAATATTTCAAATCTTACTACATGTTCACAATATTTTACATTTCATAAAAGTTGCTGCAGTTGTCTCAGTCCCTCACTGAAGTAAAAAGTGTGTTCTAGCCAAGAGACACGTGTCTTATAGTCCTTCACTATATCCAGGATCTACTCCACTACACTCTGCAAATACTCTGTAGTTACTATTCCTTTGCTTTGAAGTTGCAGTTGCAAATGAGTTCTTCCATACGTCTCTCAAATCTAAAAGAGTGTTCATGGGGCTAGAGTCTTAAATGAAACAGATGTTGGAAGTGAAGCCAGCAGACAGGAGCGATTTCCTCCTGCTAATTAAACTGATTTGTTATATGGGGCCTTCATTGTCAGGCGATCCACTTGTGTCTTGAAATGCAAAGTGGAGATGGATGCAAAGGAATCCAGTGCTACCTGAAAAAGACATCAACTCAAAATAGATCAACATTGTGAAAAAAAAGTATGATAATTAACTCCTTATCAGCAGTGTGAACTGAGATTTCTCCTTCTCTTGGGGGGTAGGAGACCCACAGGAACTGGGAAGTGGAATAATTGATGTTTTTTCTCTGAGACGGAGAAACACGAGACAACAAGCTCAGATTGCTTTTGTCTTAGCGTCCTTGTTTTCCCTCAGAATAGCACAGAAAGGGCTGATATTGGAAGAATAACATGTTTGACTCTTTGACTATTGTACTGACACGCGAGACACACTTTTATCATCAACCCTCTGCCGAGGATGAAATATTCTACCAGCCCTTTAAAGTGAAGGCATAATTAATTTCTAAGATGAATCGTGGCTGACTGGTATCTTAGGATTCAGCGTGAATACAACTGTAGGAATCCTTTGTGTCATTGTTCGCCATCAGAAGATGAAAAAGCAAATGTTCTTGAACTGTGTGCCTTTCCTTCATTTGAATTACTATATGGAAATTATAGGGGGAGGGTCACGAAAGCAGGAGAGTTACTGTATGTATTTTATTTCCTTCTGCTGAAGGGAGAGTAGGGCCGTGTCACTTTTTCTCTTCCGAGTTTTGAGAAACGGAATAGACGTGTATCTTTGTTATGAGTGATTCTATTTCCATACAGGTATTTGCCACTAGCCAACTGTAGCTCCATCAGTTTAAGAGCTAAATGAAGTTACATGTTTCCAAGTGTTAAATGTGTCATATAAACCGATTTTACAAATCCAAGAACATTAACATTATCTTGGGGAGTACTGCTGCATATTAGGGATGTCACGGTGAGGACATTTTCCCCCCGGTTGATAAACTTGTGACAACACTGGTGTTACCGGATACACTGTTTTTTTTTTACAAGAAAAGATGGCGCTCAATATATGTAGAGCGCTTACTTTGATCTCTAATATTGTATGGCGGTGTGTCTGAAATCTGACTCCTGCAGTCTCCTGCTGAGACTCCGTATTGAGCAGACACTTTCACCGTCAGATTGTAGCGTCCGTCGTCCGAATATGTATTGATAGCACGGCGCTGATATGCGAAAATTAACGAAATGTGTTTTATTTCTATAAAAAAAAGCAAAACGACGGTGGGCTAGTAATGTAATCAGTGTGTGCCTGAACACCGTGTAACACTGGTAACACCGACTATAACCTCCGGGTCTGAGAAGTGAAGCCAATGCTGAAGTGTCTTAAACTTGCATTCTTTCTAACAGCCAGCAGGGGGCGACTCCTCTGGTTGCAAAAAGAAGTCCGATTGTATAGAAGTCTATGAGAAAATGAGCCTACTTCTCACTTGATTTATGACCTCAGTAAACATTGTAAACATGTGTTTATGGTCTCAATAGCTAGTTTCAAGTCTTCTTCAATACAGCATGATGTTCGTTTAGTAAATTATGGTCCCATTAGAGTCAAATAGACCATAAAGCAGGGTATGCTTTAGGGCGTGGCTACCTTGTGACTGACAGGCCGCTACCACGGCATTGTCCGGTCTGGGAGTTGTCCGTGTTTTCGTCTCAGAACTTTAACTTTTCACAGTGTTTTTTTCAGCTCATGAAAGTTAATTATAACCTTTTTGGTCGCCCTAAAATGTCTTATTCAGCATTCGGTTGTACTCAGCTCCACCCTCTCGTGTCACTTCTGGTTGCAAAACACCAAGATGGCGACAGTCAAAATGTCGAACTCGAGGCTTCAAAAGGCCAGTCCACAAACCAATGGGTGACATCACGGTGACTACATCCACTTCTTATATACAGTTTATGGTCAGCGTTCAAGTTGCATTGTGGGTAATGTAGGTGTCAGGTTTTGTCAAGGAAGAGGAATGTGTGGAATAAGAAAAGATGAAATCTCAGGTTCTGCTGCATTGACTGTCCATTGATAATATTTCTCTTTAAAGGTTTATATTAGAGAACACTATCTTACTTTCTTTTTTGCAATTTTAGTAATTGAGTTACCATTTCAATGGTGTCATTTTATTTTAACATATTGAGTGAAGGGTGTTGTTTAAGTACAAAGCAAAGAAAATATTAATGCTGGGAGGGTCAGCCTTCTTTGAAAGAAAAAGGAACCATAAGGTTCAGTAATTTTAGGTTTAGTATGATTTAATTTTTAATATTTTCTTACAGCATACTTCAGTGTCGTCTACCCTGAAGCTCGGTACACCTCTACTGTACCTGTTCACCCTTTCTTTTCTCAATCTGTTTCCTGGCCCTCTCTCTGTGTGACCGGGCCCATCCAGCCACCTGGGTTGAGTTATTAATGCCCGCGGAGGCAGAGAGATGATTTCATTGCGTATTCAGGTGTGGGGATGGATGGCTTTCAGAGGCAGCCAAGGGAGTGCTGGGGAGGAGAGCCTCTGTAGAGAATAAATATACCTGTCTCCTGCTGATGCATCGGGCCACACTCAGTGCAATGCAAATCAGCCACTCTCTTCCCCCTAACTGCCTCCAGTATTACTCACCCGCTCCCACCTGGATCCCCACCAGCCAGACACTCAGTCACCCAGACTCAGATGAGGCTTTTCTGTATGGAGTGGAGGAGCTCTCAGGTACGGGCTGTCCCCCAGCATGCTTTGGTTCCCCCCTTTGTTGATGGTGATGCGACAAGCATCCGTGCCTCATCATCACGCCGCATTTCCCAGTTGACTTCACAGGTTCTGGTGTTCATTACCCATCCTGGCTGCCAGATAATTAAGGGCAGAGGCTGAGGAGGAGTTGACATTAAAGCAAAAGGTTGTTGTGAATGGTTTTTTTTTGGAGCGGCATACATCAGCTGTTACTATTTTTGTGATAAATGAGGGAGCGGGGTTTAAGTGTTTTGCTGTGTCTTGAAATTGGCTCGTTGGTTTCCACCACTCAGACATCGTCTCAGACGATAGGAATAAGGACTGGAGCTTTTTATTTCCAGCATCACATGAGTACAGCTGTGTGTCATCACTCTTACTTTATTTTTGTATTTTCCTCTGAACCTCTCATGCACATGTTATTTTCCAACTTGGATCTTAATTTCCATTCTTTTTATATGTATTGTCAAAACAGTGTTGTGGAAAATGTGATGTGTCTTCTGCAAACACAAAAGACATTGTGTTTGGAAATTTGGCTCGGATACGATTTTTCAAAATAAACTGCACCCTTTTCGATCGAATTTTCTGATTCTTTGGTAGAACATGCAGGCTCAACATTTCTCCTGTTTCAACTTTACACCTGAAAACAATAACACGTCTTTGCCAAACTTAGATAATAGTACTTAGCCAGCTTGTAAAATTACGTTACGTAGCAACACCTGGCAAGATATTTTCAGAAATACACATATTCACTTTCTTGCCGAGAGTTGTTTTTAAGCTGCGTGTCTGGCTTTTTCTTGGCTAGCGCAGTGACTTCCCTTCTTCGAGTCATCTGTTTTTCCTTGGATTGAACAAAAATGATATAACTGTTAGTGAGCTTTAGAGATGCTGGTTGGCTGGTTTAGCTTTCAACAGAGGCAGGCTGTTTCCAGTCTTTATGCTAGGCTAAGCTAACGAGTTTCTTGCTGCAGCCTTATACTGTATATTTAATGGACAAATACAAGTGATACCAATCTCCTCACCCAACTCTCGACATGAAAGCGAGATTATTTCCCTCAAAATGTCGAACTATATGTTATCTTGCCTTAGCTTTCTGCTTGCAGTGCGGCTGGTTTTCACAGTGTTGTGCATTAAAATACATTATATTAACACAGCGGCACCACACTGTGACGAGACCTGCGTACATCAAAATTAATGAAACTTGCATATGAACAAATGGATGTGCAACATGAGTTAGAATGCTCAAATACCCCTCTTACTCAGATCAGAGTCTTGGTGGTAACTTGCAGACATTTTTTGAGGCAGGTATAGTGCATGTAGTGACTTAGAGCTACAGTATGTGAAACTCTACAGTGAAACCAAGGTCAATAAGAAAAACAGCCAGAAAGATCTTTTAAAGGCTGACACCTTTATGTGCAGAAACAGTTAAATCATTGATTGCCCCATTTACACCAAACAGCAGCACTTCACTGATCATACTACTTTATTTGAAGGCATCATAAAGGACTCTGCTTACAACGCACAATTTGCGAGTTACTTCAGTGATTTGTAGATTTTCTAAAGTGGACAAACAGATGGCACATTCTTTGTACATTCTTTTATGTTTACCGCATTTACTTTTTCCACTTATTCATACTGCATGTAGGGTTGTCTAATGTGAGGATGTACAGTGTGAGACTATAAAAGTGTGTTCTCCATCAGAGATTTTGCTATAACATTTTTACCATGGAATGTTTTGCTGCAATATCTCTGGTTGTTTTATTCCATTGCAATGTTTCGAACCAACGAACAGGATTGTTTTATGGTAATATCGGATTTTTATATAGTTTTTTGCATTAATGTGATGAAGCATCTGTATTTGTTAGGTATTTAGCTTGCTGGATTAGCCAAAAACAGACATTCCCATCTGTTTTTTTTATCCATGAACATTTTCTCAATTGATTTTTCTCAGAAAATTATATATTGACATTGTGATATAAAATTCCATTGTTTGTGATAGAGGATTGTATCCATTGCATGTAATTTATATTTTTGCTAGGGCTATCCTAAATTAATCACACATTTTTTCTCTGTTCAAAATGTACCTTAAAGGGAGATTTGTCAAGTATTTAATACTCTTATCTACATGGGAGTGGACAAATATGCTGCTTTATGCAAATGTATGTCTATATTTATTATTGGAAATCAATTAACAACACAAAACAATGACAAATATTATCCAGAAACCCTCACAGGTACTGCATTTAGCATAAAAAATATGCTCAAATCACAACATGGCAAACTGCAGCCCAACAGGCAACAACAGCTGTCAGTGTGTCAGTGTGCTGACTTGACTACGACTTGACCCAAACTGCATGTGATTATCATAAAGTGGACATGTCTGTAAAGGGGAGACTCGTTGGTACCCATAGAACCCATTTTAATTCACATATCTTGAGGTCAGAGGTCAAGGGACCCCTTTGAAAATGGCCATACCAGTTTTTCTTCAACAAAATTTAGCGTAAGTTTGGAGCGTTATTTAGCCTCCTTCATGACAAGCTAGTATGACATGGTTGGTACCAATGGATTCCTTAGGTTTTCTGGTTTCATATGTTGCCAGTATCTTTACTCTAGCTTTAAAACTGGGCCGCTACAACCTCTGAAATATCGATTGCGTTAATACATTAAAGAAATTAGTAGCGTTAAAACTAATTTGCGTTAATGCATTATTATCACGTTAACTTTGACAGCCGTAATTCTTGCATGATCAAATCATATTCCAGGTCTGTGCCACAGGTGGGACCCTGCGGCACAGACCTGGACGGGTCTTGTAACATGCAAAGGATTAAAGATATTTATTGGTTTATGCCCCCAGTAAGCTGTTGTCCAGGGGCCCCAGAATTTGGTAATTTAATTTTATCACTTGAGCTAATTTACAGCAGTATTCTCACATACAGCTTTTTACTATCTCTGCGAGGCTGTTTTGGCCCTCGTACAAGTGCTTCTAATTTACAATCTATACAAGTATTGCCCTGTAGTGTTGGACTCTTGCTGTTTTATTCTGCTCACTCACTGTACTAAATCTTGTAGAAGCCAGTGAAAAGATTAACTGCAGTGTTTCAGATCAAATGATTGCTTTCTGTATTAAATGACAGATCATTCTTTTTCTTTGAGATATTAGAAAATAAAAAAGTGTACAGTTTGAGATTGCACTTCGAAGACAGTCCACTCTTGATTTAGTTGGTTTTGACTGTGGCTCTATAATTTAAAATATCAACAACTGCTGTTGATACTGTGGGGTAGGGCTCTTTTGAATTTCATGCACTTCCTATTTTGCTGTGTTTGATTTATTCGAGTGGAAAGTTGTTGGAATAGTAACACCTTAAATAAGCTTAGGCCAGCGTCCTTATGCTTAAAACATATGCAAATACAGGGGATAAGCAGAGACTTTGACAATATTCACTGTGCATAGCTGACACTCTAATTAGACAGCAAGGCGAGGGATTATACAAGTAAACAGAGAGAGATACCAAATCTAACATGAAGGGCTCCATGTGACACTAACAACTGATATGTGCACAGAGAGACGCAAAGCCTTGATTAACTGCACGTATAAAACTAGGGAGCATTTTTACGTATCCCTCACGAATCTGGCAGCAAATTGGAGTGTCTGGTAAACAAGTTGCCACTTTTCTTTTATGTCCTTATGAAATCAAAGCATCCATCCTCTGACAGTGTGGCTCATCGTTTCCACAGTGTAAATCTGAAGTTTATTTCGGTTTGCTATAAAGTCAGGGAGGTTGTGTGTTAATTTATTTATGGAGTGATGTGTGTTGGTTCACAGTAAACACTGAGATTAGTGTTTAAATAGAGTGACAAACCCAAAAAGTGACAAATATCTGTTGCCAGAGTCTGTAAATCGCCCCCCGTCCTCCCTCTCCCTCCCTCTCTCTCTCTCTCTCTCTCTCTCTCTCGGGTTTTCCTCCCAACAGTGCCGGGCTGTACTGCATGCAGGGCACCACAGCGGGTTGATTTGGCACTGCTGAGCTGTTTCAGCAATGTTTTCTACTGCATCTTTAGTGCTTCCTGGCTTGTTTGTAAAAAAAATAAATATTTATCTGTTATTCCATTTTGCTTCCAAGAAGAGTCACAGCATGTTCTTTTCCGTAGGCCTATACCTTATACATTAAAAATGCTTGCAAGCCTGGCAAGTAGATCAAACACATGGATTAGCAGTCACACAAACATTTTAATGATATATAATGTATACTTTATATCGGTAGGAATCCCCAGAGGCCCACCGAATACAATATTATCACGATACTTAAAGGTCCAGTGTGTAGGATGTGGTGTGGTGAGGTGAGGAGATTGCAACTAACTGAAGCCTCTCCCAGTGTGCCGAACGTGTTGGAGAGTTACGGTGGCCAACACAAAAATGTGAATAGCCCTCTCTAGAGCCTTTTGGATCAGAGCCAGTGCGTAGTGTGTGTGTGTCCGTGAGAAGTGAGTAGTGAAGCAAGAGAGAGAGAGAGAGCAGCTGCGACGGGAGCGAGTAACGTTGTCGACTTCGGCCCAAGCAGGAAAAGTTAACAGAGTTTGGTTTGTCCGTTCTGGGCTACTGTAGAAACATGGCGGAGCAACATGGCGGACTCTGTGGAGAGGACCCGCTCCCTATGTAGATATAAACGGCTCATTCTAAAGTTAACGAAAACACAACGATTCTTATTATCAGGTGATTATACACTAAAGAAAACATACTTATTAATATTATATTGCATTTCTGCCAATAGATCCCCCTAAATGTTACACACTGCTCCTTTAAGTGATGATTGAGACAGTCTTATTGCAATTTTAAACATTATACAATATGCTGAGTATTGCTGAGATAAGATATATTGCGATTTGTTACCATTTTTCAACTGCAAATTATGCAGTTTGTCAACATCTGTTAATATCAGATTTTTCATATCTTGAGGTCAGAGGTCAAGGGACCCCTTTTGAAAATGCCCATGCCATTTTTTTTTTTCCGCCAAAATTTAGCGTAGCTGTGCAGCGTTTTTTTAGCATTCTTCCCGACAAGCTAACATGACATTGTTGGTATCAATCAATTCCTTCGGTTTTCTACTTTCATATGATACCAGTATCTTCACTCTAGCTTCAAGACTGAGCCCTCTACAGCCTCTGAAAGACAATTTATATAATAAAAGATCAATACTTGACATCCATGTATTGATACAGTGTTGCCAGGCAAAATGTATCGATTTTTTTCCCCCACCCCTAATAATTGATTATTTGCATTAAGTTGTTTCCCAGAATTTGTTTCTCCAAGCACAAAATAGTGACATTACGTATTTACAATAAGAATAAAGATTGTTATGGAATCTACAAAAGCTCTATATTTAAAGCGGAGGTTGATTTATATCAGCTAACAACAGACCGAACTGTGAAACATGTCCTAACCTCAGCCATAAAATCTTGGCAGCGTCTGACTTTGCACTGGTCATTGCACTAAATTATGCCGTAATTATTCAGGTAAAAAATGGCTGCTGACACCACACACACCCATCGGTCCTCCAGAAGGAGCTGAGGAGGGAGTGTGTTTTGTCATGATAGATGAGCTGGATCCCTCCCGGTGTGCTGTGAGGAGATGACATTCCCGGGCAGCGCTGGCCTTCCTTCTTCTGGATGATGAGACTCTTGTAGGGAGGAGTCTGCAGGCTTCATTTACCGAAGCAGCGGGGAATAATATAGTGCCAGCGTTTGGATGTGTCAGGTCCCATATCTCTGGCTGTTCTATTAGAAATAGACCCCAGTGTGGGACAATTAACCCCTGGCCTCAGCAGCAGATCTGTGCAGTAACAGCCCAGCACGGGGCAATAAATCAAACCCAGAGGGAGAAACACACACTCCCTCCCCTGCTGGTCGGCTGCTGCTACTATCACCCAATGGGCCGAGCTTACACGATGGTAGATGTGCTCCGGTGTTATCGTATAATCACTGGAGGTGCAAGCGTGATGTAATAGGTTGGCTGTAGGCAAGGGCACCCTGAGTGTGTTTGTGCTGCGGTAAATACACCATCTGGAGAGAAAAAGTCCAACACCTTGGACCAACTGTAACCCTTTAAACCAGCAGTCTTTGGTATCTCATGCTGCTCTCACATCACGGCAAGCTTGAAGGTTTTATTCACCTTTATGACATTGAAGAGGTTTGCTGGTTGTCACAAAGAGCACACAGTAAGATCGTCTTCAGCTCTTCATTCAACCAGCACAATGTCTCACTGTTTCTTCTTTTGCCATTTCTTCCCGTAGCAAATTCACTCATCAAATAGCGCCATATATGTCTATAACTATCAATTTTTTTTTTTTATTGATTAGTCGCACCGCTAATGAAGTTCAGCTAAAGTGAAAAATAGGGTTTGGACAATAATTCAATATGATAATTTATCGTCTTTCAATGGAATCATATCGTAATGAAATCATATATTGAGATATCGTGATACATATTTACTAAATTGATAGTAGAAGCACATACTTTCCTCAAATTTCCCATAAAAATTGGATCATTTCGCAGTAAAGTTCTTAATTAAATAAGAAAATACTTATTTATCAAGTATTTAATTCACACAGAAGTATACAAACATAGGCTTTAACATGTGGTTATTTCATATCTATGTATTGAATTACCAAAAAAATATGCTATATCGTGATCGTTATTGAGATATGACATGACCCATATAGGGATAGAAGATTTTGGCCGTATTGCCCAGTCCTAAATACATCACATTTTCTGTAGTCTGACTGTTTAGTGGTGCGAAAATTAATATGAAGCAGCAGCAGGAAATGTTCAGTTTGCATCAGCAGTAACTTATAGGTAGAATGAGTAAGTAGGATTTGTTGGTTGAGGTTTGTAAACAGAAGCGAACGCCCCTGACCGCAGGGGTGAAAGCCAACCCCAGATTCACTCTTATTTTGAAATGAGCTTTGTCCGCTTGGTGTTTCGCCGCTGTGACCGCCATTTTTGTGGCTTCCTCTTGGATGTGTGCTCACGATCTGGCACCTGGTCACAACGTCTTTATAGAGGGCGACGCCCAGAAACGTCCCGAACACAGCTCAATAAAAAATATACAGGCAGAGGGCGGGGTCACACACTTCTAGTTGGTCATACGTGGTGATTGAGAGGGATTATTTTTCTATCAGTCTATACATTGTTTTGTTTTTTTAAGTAAATCCTACTCATTGTGCCCTTTAACTCAGCTCCAATACAGCTGTAGGAAAGTGATAAAATAAGCAGAAATGTAGGAGGGAAACGAAGCTTCAAACCACAGACATTTGGTTACGAGCTTCAAAAGTAGTGGGAGCTTTCTCTCTATAGTCTTCACAGCCACACTGAGCCAATAACAGGACACAGCTTGGTTTAAGGGAGGAAACCATCAGTGTTTGGTCTCCGTGCACTGTGGTACCAAACAGGAGCACAATGGTGCAGGTCAGCGTAGTTATCCCCCTGCAGTTGAAAATGCATGTATGCGTGGCTTGACGCAGCACAGTGGAATTAAAGCAATCTATCGTCCCAAAAGGAGAGCTGGGTTTAACCTTGATGCTTTTTGATTATCAACTGAAGTGTGTTTGTAGTAGCGAGTACAGAGAACTATCAAATACCAAAAGTTGGCACTGAGTGCTCGGTCTTTTACTAATTCTTGAATCAGATATTTTCTCTTCTAAATCAGGAATGTGGAGTTAAGGACAGCTTTAAACACTGAAGCATTGAGAGCTAATATTTTACTGAATTTTTAAAAATGGATTGTGAAGAAAGGCATTTTGCAAACTATGGTACTGGTGCCAAAATCCAGATTTTGGCATGGGAAACTTTCAAACGGCACCCAGATCTATCATAGTCTTTCGTGTGTCCTCCATTTTATTTGGCCTGTAACATACCAAACCAGTCCAACAATGGCAATAACCTGTTAATGACGGGAAGCTGCGGCTGTCTTATACATCGGTAGTAAAAAAGAGAATTATGAATCCTCGTACAGTGAGGCTGGCGTTTTTGTCTGCAGCCTGTCATATTGAGACCATTTGTTTAATGGCAGATTAGAGGAAAGAATGAGCGGCAATAAAGCCGGAGACCACGCGGGTCACCTTCAGGAGCTGCTCATGGTTATGCCTATCATTAGCATGTCGTGTCTCGTGCTGTCCTGCTCCAATTATTACTGACACAGGCTCTGGTCTTATGACTGGGCTGTTCAAACTGCCCACTGTTAGACTGTAATTCTCACACCGATGGACTAATGTGAAATATGGCAACAGATGCAGAACTGAAGCACATTATTCAGGACCCAAGGGCCATTAAAGCCATAGCTATTAAATATAATTTGAAAAAATTAGCTTTTTGGCGCGTGGAATAGCAGGTTGTGAGGTATTATGATAATCACTACATTCCCCAGGGTGCCCACTTTCCCCGAATGCTATTACTATTTGTCCGCCTTTGTGAATGGGCTTTGGGATATGTAGTCTTGTTTGTGGATGCTTTATAGGAGGGGTAATTCTGCTCAGATGCGGGGGCAATTATTGCTTTTTTTTTGCCAGCATTTGTGTTCCTTTGTGCGAGTCTGAAGTAATTACAGCTCATTGCTTGATTTGTTGTTGGTCTGAGAGCATTTGTGCACATGTGAGCACATTTCATTTAATACAATTTAAACCCGTGTGTATGACATGGTGTACTGGACTCACATTCTGGCTGATATTGACCATTCAAACTCATGCTTTACATTCATATTATAGCATCTTCACAATTGCAAAGAGTGGAATATTTGTCTTAGACTGCTACAAGTTGCCTTCAGTAACTACTGTATTAATCTATAACACTATATTTATTATAATAACCCTTATGCAGCCTTTTATACCACAGCTGAGCAGCATCCGATCTGTGTAAAACCCTGGTGGTAGCAGCGCTGCGAAGCCTGGTCGGGTCCTGGTTGTGTTGACATGTTCGCATCAATAGTAAACACGGGTCATTGCTTTGGTCTGAAAGGGCAGGGAGGCGGTCAGTGTGGCCGCAGGGCACATTTCATTGTCAGTGGATCAAGTGTACATTTATAGTGCAGAATGAAGACATCTTGGTCGTATGACTTTTCTCCTAGTTTCCAAGAGAGGAGGAGGAGGTTCAGAGGAAGTCAGAAAATGAAGCACCAAGGCTGTGTTGTTATATTTAAGAAATGTTGGCTGCGGCGAGAATTGTGATCATCGATTCATTTTATAATTTTTGAGCATAAATTATCTGGTTCTAGCTTCTCAAATTGAAATACTGAAAAGTGGAGTGAAAATAGAAAATGATTGTTAGTTGCAGCTCGAGTCTTTTATGTCGTTAATGTGTCTCAGTCATCTGCGAGATAAATCTACCTCTTTAAAACTGAAGAACCATAAATGTTTCTTTCATTGATGGCCATTGTTTTAATTTTCCTCTATTTTTTTTTTCTTTCTAGCGGCTGGCTGCACGTTCGAGGAGGATTCAGACCCCAATCTGTGTGACTTCACCCAGGGGGAGGAGGACGACTTTGATTGGCTGCTGTTTCGGACGTACAGTTCGCCTTACGCCAGCTCTGACCTCCTGCGAGGTGAGTGCTCCTTTCTCTTCTACACTTCTGTACTTGACTGTTTTTTTCTAGGCTGCAGCCATTTTGTGTAGTTACATCAGATGTCTGTGGACATGCAGATTAGACGGAGCTGACCAGAAGCTTGGCTTGTTATAAATCTGAAACTCAGGGTGTACGAGTTCATGGGGCACAAGAAGACCAGAGGCTGTTATTTGAGACTTGGTGTGCACTTTGGTTTCTTTTCAAATTGTCTGAGAAATAAGTGGACTTTTGTTTGTGCGGCCGACATATCAGAAAAAACTATGACTGTATGCAAATCAGATGTCCAGCGACTATTATGCACCAGCTTTAATGAAGCACTCACCCCAGTTTTGTCTGCTTCCCGCTAACCCCAAGGATAATTTTATGTTAACCAGCCTCACAGGACTAATGGAAACCAGCATTTTCCTGCCATCATGCTCTCTACTGGTGGTTGCCAGAGGGAGATAGCATGCATAGTTTATAAGGCGCTCCTCCATCTCTGCATTAACAAATACCTACAGGGATCTGACAAAGAGAAGAGTGCTGTTTCAGCTCCTCAGCAGAATATCAGTGGCAGCAGTGGGCTGCTCTCTGCTGAAAATACTTCTACTATGGAAACTTGCAATATGATTAAGGAACCGGCATCCCTCGGGTGTAACCGATCAATCAATCTGTGATATGGTAATGAGAATTCGACCAGTCCATGACAAAAAACATGCATTTAAACGGGAGGGAAAGAACTCGCGTGTTCAGTGGCGGCAGTCATTTTACAAGCTTTGAAGAAATGACTGACACTTAATGTGGCAGATATAAAGAGAGATAGGCTAAGAGGAACAGATGTAAGGACGACAAGATAGGACACAATCAGATACTGTAGATCATTTAAAAAGAAATAATTGTAGGCCTCAGGGAATGCTTTCCTTTTGGAAAATATCGACTCGAGTAGCCTTTTGAAAAAGGTCAAAAACTTTCCCGCAGGGATGAATGGTGTTATTTTTAAAAGCTGAATAGTTGTGATTTTGGTTTTGTAGGACAAAAAAAAATCCTTCATGTCCGCAGGCGTCTATCAAAACAGAATTCAGAAATCCCAAATTTAATCCTAAACTGTTAAACTGCACCCCATTCACCTCCGCATCATCATTCGAGTGAGGATCTGCCCGCAGCCACCAGCCAATTCAAGGCAGGCGATGAGATAATTAATGCTTTTCCCTTTGGGTTTAATTAAAACTTACTGCCATGGCATTTCCAGTGACTGGGGGCCTTCAGTGGAACAGACCAGCACAGGCGGAACGAGGCAGGTACTGTAATCTGCACAAGGCGAGAGAGGCGAGAGAAGCTCCAGGCATCATCTCTCGATCGATCAGTTCTGAGAACCGGGAGACAAATTCGGTTTAATTTATTATCTGCTCATCCTTCAGCCTCGCGCTGGAAGCCGTGTGTTACTCATGTTCTTCATGTGATCGGTGTCATTGTACAGTGACGACGGCGTACCTTCGTCAGGTACACCTTGACATTTAAACTGTGTTATTTGAGGTGGATAATCTTACTGCAGATGCTGGTATAGGAAATGTTCCCACCCCATCCCCCGCCCATTTTTTTTCCCCTCTCTCTGCTTAATCCCCCTGACCATGTATCACATTGGGCAGCCAAGGTGGGGGGATAACACGAGTTTTATGAGATAAGGCTATTTACATTGGACCAGTATTAACTTTGTGGGGCTGAGAAACTGGTGTCGAGGGAAGATTAGTAAACACAGCTGAGATAGCTGCGGCTTGTGGCTCCCAGGAGAAATTAGAGACTACCGTTCCCATGAAAGAGAAAATCGTCTTGGGGGTGAAAAAAGGGAAGATAGAAAGCGGTGAGGTCTTAATAAGAATGGCCCATTTTTTATCACATCCTCCTTTTATTTTGAATTACATCGGAGATGTCGGTTCGCTATTGATAATCTTAAATTCTTTCGTAGTTTTTATATGAACAAGTCAGCCGTGCAGGATGATGACCTTGTAAAGAAGAATGTGTCTGCATGTCAGGTGTGCCTCGTTCTGAAAGGCAGATTCATTAGCTTGAAAAGTTATGGGTCCGCTGCAATATCCATTATAGTGTAGCAGCGTGGCCTTAAGGGAAAAATCCATTAAATACTTGAGCAAGCTTAAAAAGTAGCAAATGGCAATGTATCACGCCGCCTTTGTTCACCTTGTTCGGTGCTGTAGTTGTTCTTATTCTTCCGAACAGGTCAACAGATCAAACGTGGGAGATGTCCAGATATTTCCAGCGTAACTACCGCGATGATTAATAGCAGAACGTTTTCCACGTCTGAAACATAAAAAGTAAACATCAGGTTCTTGTTTTGCCAATCCGTGATGACACCCCTTCCTTCTCCCCCTCAAAAAAGCGTGTGTTGCGCGCAAGACTCAACTCTGTGTAGGACATGAGAGAGTCTCTGTTGTTCAGCTCTCAGTACGTTTGTAGCTGCTAACTGAATCTCTGTGATTTGAGGTTTAGTTTCTCATACTTTCAGATATCTGCTTTATTTTACGTTTTCAGTTGTATATGATCTTGTTAGGTTGCTGCTGATGAAAACCCAACATTTCCTGATTTTGCTGCTTCGTAATAAAAGCTTCTAAATAACAAAATAACGTGTAAAATAAATGTGTTTATCACCGAAATTAGCGGAGCTTTGTTGTTAGCAGCTGTTCTTCGATAAAAACAACTCTGCTAATCCTGCAGGGAGGAAGAGTACAAGCAGCAAAAATAACGGGGGACTTTTGTTTTGAAGAATATAGAAAATGGAATGTGTTCATTCATTGTTTTACAGCCGCTTTGTGGACCACTAGTCACAGCGATGCAAGCGGGTATCTCTGTTGTAATGGAGATGCAAATTCCCGCCGTGTTGGGCTGACGCGCCGAGTCAAACCAAGCCAGCACGTGTACAGAAAAGGGACTCGCGGCTAATGTTGCCACAAACCGCTAGCCTCAAGCAGAGAAGAGGATCGGGCTACAAAGGTCCAGTAAGCTCACTTCTTTCTAACTCCCCAGATTTTTCTCATTTTCAGACTTGTAGTCTTCAGCCGCAGCCGACGCTGACTCAAGTGACACAACTTGAGGCATTTTTATCAGACTCCACACAGCTCCCTCCGGAGCCACAAAAGGCTTTACACATTTGTTTTCATATATACAGTACTACTCCCCGAGACCTGTAAACAGACTTTGATATGTAAAATCTGTGGAGTTCCCCTTTAAGTTCAGTGATTGGTATACAGTATGTGAGAGCTGCTGAAAGGCTCCCTATTCAACCCGCTGTGCAAGGTGTGCATTCTTGTCGAAGTGCCACTGAGCACACAGACATTCGCTCAGTAGTCCACCTCAGCAGCGATACAAACAGTGTCTCTTGGATGTGCAGAAATTGGGGCTTTAGTTTCCAGCTGAGTCATACAGAAATTCTCTGACAGTACTGAAATAGATGAAATATGTTTTTTCTCTCAGCATGTGTTGCATGCTAATCTTGCAAATCCCCCTCTCTCCCTATCTTTTTTTTTTTTTGTAAATGTCTGCTGTGCTGTCCAGCTTCACACATACAGTGAAGGTAACTTTTAAAAAATGGATCGTGCTGCAGGCTCGGATCCAGTTCCATCTGCGTGTTTGTCCATCACATTGCAGCAAGCTACAGAGTCAATTGATTGGTTGTTTTATTAGCTACTAGCACAATAGATCCTTACGTAAATACCCCATGGGACCTCAGGTCTAAGGAAGGTTAAGACTTAAATGAAGCATGGCTTTAAGCATTGTCCTGGGTTCAGGGCCTGGTTAATTGGCCCATACTGTAGCAGCAGGCTCAATGTAATGACCTTAACAGAGCTAATTCATACAGTAAAACACACAGACCTCCATCTGTATCTGCGGCATCCTCTAGTCGGCCATGGAGGGCAATGTCATATCTTCTGGCCTTCACTATCTGTCACCTCTCGCCCCTGCCTGGCCCTGGGCGCACACGCCGCAGACCAACTGCACACGAGTGTGTGTGTGTGTGTGTCATTGACAGCGACCCGAGATTCATCTGCGTCGGTGAAAGGATGAGGCAGAGCGAGGAGACAGATACATCTGCTGCAGGAGAGGCGCTGTTATCAGAGCTGACCAGCCATCCTCCACTGGTTTAATACTCTATTACACTGCCTTCCTCCTCAACCTCTCCCCTCTGGCAGTCTGCATTCACCATATATATATGCGGTATATATATCATCTCATTTAAAAGGTCTCCATTTACTGTAGACTCCAAATTCAGTTAGTTTTGCTGTTATAACTCTGTGCATTTTTAGACAGATAGTATGCTTTACAGCTTGTAGATTTGCAGCTTTATTTGTAGAGAAAAATGGTTGGCTCCAGGTTTCCTGTAGATACTTTATTTTATTTGAGGAGAAGGCAGGTGCTGTTTAGTCTATTTGCATTGTATTAAGCAACATAAATGCATTACATTGCGATGCTAATGTGTTATAGAGATATCCATCCGTCAGATTTTATCTAGATGCCATTTTGCGGACCAATATTGCAATCATGATTTAGATTATGTTTATTTTCTATAACTACATGCCTGTATATGTGACTTATTTAATATGAAACTAGATATGATTACACCATGCACAATCAGAGATTTAACTTGTAAATATATGTTTTTTATTTGTGTATTTATATGTTTGTATGAATAGTGAAGTTGCTTGTTGTTATGGACCAGCCAGAGAAAAGTCAAATTCTGAGTAAACCTGCCTAGTTTTCTATAGAAACATTGACAAATTATGAAAATATAAGAGATATACTTGATATTAATATGAACGCAATAATATTTCAATATAATCATGAGCTTCAAATGAAGCGTTATGGTTATTTATAACAGCTGCATAGTTGGCCACTTACGGCAACAATGACAAACTGCTAAGTAAATAAATCACCCTGTAGCTGCTTAAGCTAATGTTAGCGTTAGCTTCATGGTAGCTTCTCATTTCCGAGCTCTTAAGTTGTTGATCTTAAAACGATCGTATGTATTTAAAATTCCGACAGCTCACCACCAGCTGTCTGTCATTTACGCTCGACAACTGCTGAGCTAGCAGCTAGCTAAGACGTGAGGCGTTCACTGACACCATTTATGTAAAAAAAAACAGACCCGTCTGTCTTTTATAAACACCAAAAAGACACCAAATGATACATTCTTTTTCCACAAAATACTCTTGTTGAGTCCACAGAATGCAGAAACATATTATCCAGGAAAATTACAAAATTAAATCTGTGGTAGGCAACTCTGAAGAAACCAGCAGAGTAAGCTAGATTTTGAAAGAATCCAACCAAAAAAGTCCCAGCCTCGACACCTGCGGTGCGTTGCCTTAAATAGCATGTCAAAGAACAACAACCTGTTTTTCAGAAAGTCCTCACATGCTTGGAAAAAAAAGAACCGTTTCTCTCTAAAGTGATGAAGTATATTTCTGTTCATATTTTGAAAAAACAAAACAAATGACCTGAAAGGGGAGAGCAGATATATGGAGCTTGAAGACATGGTTGAGTAAATCTTAATTAAAAAAAGTCATATGTATCAGCTTTACAG
>CAKAOH010024633.1:24265-66838 GCA_916701665.1 Sebastiscus tertius
AGAGTCCACAAAAAGCAGAAACACATATTAATCAGGAAAAAGACAGAATTAAATCTGTGGTAGGCAACTCTGAAGAAACCAGCAGAGTAAGCTAGATTTTGAAAGTATCCAACCGAAAAAGTCCCAGCCCCGACACCTGCCACTTGCCTTAAAGGAACGTCTAATGTTGTCATTATGAATATACAAACAAACGATAAACAACGAATATGACTATTTTACGTAATTACAGCTGTAAAGCTAGCATGTTAGTATTGGGACAGCGACAGATAGGTCACTGAATTCTTTATTTTCTTTATCAGAGCATTTGATTTATTGGAAGGCTGCCATTATGTAAGCACCGCCGCATCGTAACTACTTCACAGACACAGAGCGGAGAGAGGAGCTCAACTCAACAACTCTACCACATGACAAGTAACCGCGGCAGTGCTACTTTTGGCTGAGTTTTCTCTTCCATTCTCCAGTAAACTTGCGGCGGCAACGTGCTTTGAGTTCACGCTGGTGCACGCCAAGGGTAGAGTACGAGCAGGGAGGCATCTGATTGGTTCTTTCCAAGCGGACCGCGAGGCAGTGATTAGTAGAAGTTTTTACAGGATTACAGCTGCTACAGGTGACGGCTCTTTTCCGGTCTTCAGAGCTCATAAGTAATGGATCGCTGTCGGGGTGTAAAGACCATTTCAACCAATATAACAAATAGTGTATACTGGATAACATCGTCAACCCTGCCTTTAACTGGCGAAATTGCAATTTGGATACCCCAGGACTGTGTCATAGCATGTCAAAGAACAACAACCTGTTTTTCAGAAAGTCCTCACATGCTTGGAAAAAAAAGAACCGTTTCTCTCTAAAGTGATGAAGTATATTTCTGTTCATATTTTGAAAAAAAAAAACAAATGACCTGAAAGGGGAGAGCAGATATATGGAGCTTGAAGACATGGTTGAGTAAATCTTAATTAAAAAAAGTCATATGTATCAGCTTTACAGGAAAAGCTCGGCTTCAAGGCTAAAACTGTGCGATGATGAATGAAATTAGGGATGAGATAAAGTGGTGTGTTGTGTACTTGCAGGGATGGTGTTGCATCTTTTGTTCGTGACGAGCGGAAGAACCTTTTAACATCATGTTGCTAGAAAGCTAAATTTATCATTTGACTTGGGTTACAGAGGACAATTGTTCCCTCGAAGAGAGTTGAGTCCGGTTATGTGCTGTTGAAGAGTCTGCGGGGTTTTATTCCAGCCAAACGTTCCACCAGCTGATTTCACTAATTAACACACCTTCGGTCAGAGAGGGAGGAACTAATTAGTGCGATCGGCAGCTGTAGTATTCGGTGGGAATGAAAACCTGCGGAGTCTTCTGGCGTGGCTCAGGACCGGACACCCGCGGCTCACAGGGATAATTGCTCACGACTCATTACTTCGAGGCAACGAAGATCATATTTATTGATCACTGATGCATTATATAAGTGTTTGAAAGCTTCTTTTAAACCATCTGAGAAATGCCCGCCACTACACAGAAGCTTTTAAAATATAACAAATTAATTAAATTGTTATTCAGGGAAGCGAGCACCGGCTCCCTTTATGCCTTCTCAACAAGGTAGAAAGGAATCATTAATGTGAATGATAGAGACACATTTGGGAACGGCTTCCAGAGCAGACATTGTGCCAGTCGCTGAAGCCTGCAGTCTAACCGGTGCATACTCCACAACCAGTTCTTTTGTTCTCCGTGTTTTGCTCACCCACACACAGACACCAGGTGATAGGTACGAATGGTAATGCAGCCCCCTTTTGGCTGTAGTTCCCGTCTAATTAGTGTCGCTTTAGAGGGACAGCTAGAGGGCTTTTATGTGCAAGGTTGCGGGTTTAACAACATAATTGAGGCTCGGCAAGCACACTCGGGATTGTAGCCAAATAGACTTTCTAGGCGAGTCACCTTAACTCAGGTGAGATGAAGTGGCCGGTCACTTGAAGCATAATGGTTCAGCTCATGAAAAAGGCCACGCGGTTGACAACCGCAATTACGCTGGAGCGTCTTTGCTGCATGAATTGGGGAATTTTGGATTTCGCTCATACATAATTGGCCCTATTTGACAGACTGGAGTAGCGAGAGATGTATTGTTTGTCTTGCTCTTTAAACAATTTCACCACCGTTTGTAGAAGAATGAATAGCAAAGCCAGTTGAACAGGAGGGTTATAACATCAGCAAGTGAGTAGTGTAGCTGTTGTCATATTTTCGGAAGGTTTGCCACTCGGATATAAGGGATTTTTTTTTTACATTTTTCATTAATTTGAAAAATTTTTTACCATCTTTTTTTAGTGTGTTAGCTAATAAACACCAAATACCTCCAATTTACAGTTCTCATCTTTCTAGCAACCAGTAGAAGTATGCATATAGTATACATCTTTGGTATTTACCCTTTACATTTTGGGGTGGTTCTCCAAGTAAAAACAACACAGGATCTATCAGGAAAGCAATTTTCATTATTCTTTCAATCTCCTCTTTTATATCTCGCCAATATCCCTGCACTACTAGACAGTCCCAGAAGATCTGTAATTGATCTCAAGTCATCCCACGTTTTCTCCAACATAAAGCTTACCAAATAAAATTGAATAGCAATGCATCCAACAGTTATAAGACTTTTGGTGGGCGCCATGGCAGCGAAAAATCAGAGGACCACAAAATGATTAGGATTCATCCTCTGGGAACCATGAATGTCTGTCCATAATTTCATGGCAATTCATCTAGTAATTGTCAAAACTGAAATTACAAAAATGTCAACCTCATGGTGGCGCTATAGAGGAAATGACTGGGAATCCCCATTTCAGTAAGCGTTATCCTCTGGGGACTATGAATGGCTGTACCAAATTTTGGGCCAATCCATTCAATAGTTGTTGAGATATTTCATTCTGGACCAAAGTGGTGGAACAGTGGACTGACAGACCGACGTAGCCATCTATGGAGCCATGTTGCTTATGTTTTCATTTTTTCTCCTCCTTTGGGAAAGTTACAACAGAAATATGCGAGTGTAAGACTCATACAGTTAATTACATTTTGATTTAGATAAGTTGTCCTATTCAATGTCCAAACAAATAAATGAATAAAGAAACACACAAACAAAAGTTTGTGCATATAATGAAACACAAAATTAATTTCGATGTGTGCAGAAGATCCAATCACAATTTCAGGGTGTGTTCATTTTTAAACTGTCACCAAAACAAACTATAAATGCTAAATATTTCTAATAGCTTCTAATATGCATAATATTGATTTGCAAAGTTAGTGTAAGCTCAGAGATTTGGTCACAGGGATGCTCGCAAAACTGTCCGGAATTTCATATCACTTAATCCAACTAAAGCTCTCTGTTACTTCCTTAGTAAGCAAAAGATTAACAGCATTAAAGCATCTTTGTGAATCAAATGTAAACACTTGAATTAACTTTAAAGACATTTCTATTCCTGCCTGCTGGCTTTGGACGTGTTATTTGAATCCTCCTTCTTTCTGATAATCACACATTCCCTCTTTGGTGATCCTGAGATTGGAATAAGCTTTGTATGTGTGCCCGGTGTGGATAGTTTAAGGATGTGTATTTGGACATTTCCCAACCTCTGTGCACTCCTCTACTCCTCCGTGGCCACACTTTGCCTCAGCCTCTCTCTGAATGTTCACAGATCACAGACTTTGTGGGCCTCACCAAGTTGTTTGAAACCGGCACAGATAGAGTCCATGTATTTCTTAAAATTCTGTTTGCATACAGGCCTATGTTTAGCTTTCTCAATACACATGAATTAGAAATGGAGGAGGAGAAGTTCTGCGTTCATATATCACAACAACTCATTCATGACCCATTCTGGGCTGCATTAGCTGTGATAGAGAGAAAAGCGTCTCTGATCTTTTGTGAGTAGTTGAACACAGGCAGATGTCGGAACAAGATGTATGGAGATTTGTTACTTTGATAAAGTTTCATTAATTTAAAAGATATTCACAGTTTTTGACAGCTCTTGTGGCTCGTCTTCGCTCAGAGCAGAACAGTTAAGGATGGCAGCCCCAGACTTCACTTATTTTAATACTGTCAACCCATTTTCTGCAATTAATCATGATGTGCAATGATTGATTACCACTTAATCTTTTCCCCCAAACATCAGCAATCCTTGACCATGTAGTATCTCATTTCTGTTAGATGCTTGGTGCATTTAATGCCTAGGAAATAAACTACCCTGGTAGATAGTTTGTGGGTTACTTCATGATCATCAGTGGCCACAAGGTATCACTGCTGGTTTTAGTCCAAGGACATAATTAATACAGAATCAAACAGTGTAATCATAATACTGACAATGGATTGTTGTTGGGTCATTGCTAGGTGTTGCACTGTACAGCACTTTTGAATTGATTTTGTATGGGATTGTGCCCCATAAATGACTGTAAACATAAAACAGATACCTTTTGTATGTAGCTCTGCAAGTAAATAAAGGCTTAATAAAGAAAAAATACCAAATTTCCCAATTTAAGCTTCACACATAGCAGAACAAACAGCTGCCAGAGCTTAGTGCACTCCTAGGAGCTATGTTCCTATTGAACGGTTCTGCATGTCAACAATGCTAATGCAGGATGTAGTGTGCCATTTATGTAGCGTGATGAGAGATTACTGAAGTGATGGTGGATGGGCACGTAACATGCTTGAATCTTATGTCAGGGACTGGGATTACAGATCAAAAATGATGTTGACTTATTGACAATGAACGTAGTTTCAGTTGCAAAACTAAAAAGCATTTTCGTGGACTTGATTGCAGAATTTCCCATTATCAACATTATTTTTTAGCAGGTTGATTTTGAGAGATAATAAACTGGTATGCTTCAGGATTGGTTTAGTGCACGTGCCCAACTTTTGACAATGATGACATGGTGGCATCATCAAAATGGAAACACCCCTATGGTGCAGAAAGAAAGCATAATAATAGTCTATGTAAGGGAGAGCAGAGCATATCAGCTGCAAGAAGGTAAGAGAGTACCTATATGTAGAGGCTTTATCAGCAGATACAGATACAGTGGGCCTCCACAGAATATTCTACTTAGAGCAAAGTGCGGCAGTTCTTTAATGAAAAAAGTTCAAAACTTGAGTCATCCCGGTTTATTAAAATTCTAGACAGAAACAGGCCCTTATAGCACTAAACTCATTTTGCTATTTTGCTGACTTGCTATTTGAATGGCATTATTCCTCAGCGCTTTGTTTTATTTTCATTGTTAGGTTGACTGCTTTTCTAAGGGGAAATAAAATGTTGTAGTGTTCTCCTGTGGGAGTGTGAGGTAACCACCGTCTGCTTATAAATGCAGTGCCCCGTGTCCCTCTGGGACCCTGATTCATACTTCAGAGGTCCCACTGGGAAAACTGGTTGTGCCTTGCAGCATTCACAAAGTGGCCTCAGCTGTGCAACAGCTCTGTCAAAAGCATCTACATAACCATGCAGCATCCCTCTTTAAATTTTCACAACCATAAAGCATTTGATAACACTTCTGTCTGACTTATAAAAATGTTTAATAGCTTTGTTTTAAAACACATATCATTGAATCTATCTGTTTCCATATTTATATCAGCTGTCACTGAGGCTGAGTAAGAGATGGATGTATCATTTAGGACTGAAACTTCAGCATATGCTTTAAGCATCCTCACCATAATTTGGTGCTAAATAACGGCAAAGATAAACATCCCTGTAAAATAGCATGAGCTGAATTTGCATGCAGTCATTGATCGTCTGCTGTGAGACTTAATGATGTCAGTGTATTTTCCTCCGCAGACGTAGTGGGTGGCAATCCAGTTGCCAGGAGGGGTTCTGAGTGTAGGCTATTTCATCTCCATGTGCTGGAATAACATTGATTTGAGACGTAGGATCCTCTTGAGTTGGCATCTGGTTTGGAGACTCATGAAGGTCCTTCAGGGAATAAAAGGTGTGGGACCAAACATTTCATTTCCCCTCCCTCGTGTTCCCTCTTCATCTCTCATCCATTGCATGCCTTTCTCGTTCACATACTTCCTCTCAGGTGCAATTTAATTCCGCAGTGTTACCATAATAAGTCTTGTCGTGCACAACACTCTGTCAGTAATTGATATGTAGGCACGGCTTCTGGGTGGGGCCATTTGCATTAAATTGTGTTAACTGATGTGATAATGAATGTGAAAGGCCTGATGCAAGCAGAATGACTAACAGGAGATGGATGGCTATTTGAATTATACACAATAAGTAATATATTATATCAGGTCTCAGGGGTCCACGGCTCCGTCTGCATTTGTTGTCTGTCTTTTACTGGGATCGGCCCGGCTGCCTGGATATAAATAGTTTGTATCACATCTGGCATCTCTTTCTTTATCTTCCTCGTTATCATCCTCATTCTCCCCACTATTCTTTTTCTTTTCAGTTTATTGGTGTTTTAGTTAACAAACAGTAGACACTGCATACAAATTAGGGATGTCACGATACCATAAATTTAGTGGTTGATACCAATACCAGTGAAGTTTCAGGATTCTCGATACCAATTCAATACCACGGTAAAAAAACAAAAGTAAAACAATAAATCCTATGTACTATGTTTGCATACTGTTTTTTGTTAGGAAGTCAAACAGTTCATAATTCCCTCTCTATTATCTATTTTATATTACATGCCCTATTCATCAGAATTCATTTCTGCTGAATAGGGCATGTACGCATCAACTCCCTGTTAGCTCCATGCAGGATTGTGCCGCTCACCGGCTGCTAACAGCTAACGTCAACTTGCTCTCATCCTGCTGATTTCACAAACACAGAGTTGTTGTTCGCAAAGTAGCATTATCAGGGGAAAAAATAGGGTGCGCCCCCTTGCCATGTCCATAGTGAGTTAACTGCGTACCAAATAGGGCTGTGTATTGGCAAGAATCTGGCGATAAGATGTGCATCATGGCACAGGGGTCACGATTCAATATATTGCGATAAATTACGATACAGTAAGCAAGGCAATATATTGCAATTTTTTAGGAAAAGTCATAGTATAAAGATCACACTGCCACATGCATAAAATCTGAGTTAAAAAGGATTACTTCTTATGCAATCAGAACAGTGGGATCTGCATTCATCACAGTAACTGCAACATCAGAGCACTACTTTGAGAGGCTGCATACACTGAGAGGGACCTTTGAAATATGAAGAAGATGCAACACCTTGAACTGTACAAGGCCATACTTGCTACATACAGTATAGATGCTGAGTGCACACCCTTCTGTGCCCATCCATCCATTGCTTCTCCATTAAGACAATGCCCACGTCCTTCTCCCAAGCGGATTTCAGAAAATCTAGGGGTATATCTAATTGATTAGACATATAGTTATATATATATGATATTACCGCCCTAGACGAAGGATCCACAGAAAACAAAGATTCCATCTGGGTGCTATTAGGTGTACTAGGGAAGGTAGTTGTATTGGATCTAATATAGTTACGGATTTGTAGAAATCGAAAGAAATGGGTTTGAGGCAGATTGAATTTAGTGCGCAGTAATTCAAAAGAGGGAAACGTGCCATTAATACAAAGATCTTTCATTTTTATAATGCCATTACGAGTCCATAATTCAAAGGAGCTATCTAATAGAGAGGGATGGAAATGGTGGTGTGCACACAGAGAGGAGCAAGGAGAGAATTCCCATACCATCCAAAATGCTGTCTTATTTTAGTCCAGATTTTAAGGGACTGTTACAACAGGATTGGTGTTATCAAATACTGATGGAATAGGAAGGGAAGAGAATAACACCAGGAGAGGTAGGATGATGCTCAATTTGCAACCAGGCAGGATGATCATTTGATTCAATGGCGTGACCTCGGAAAGAGAGAGCTCGCACATTACAGGCCCAGCATTAATTCTGAAAATTAAGTAGTCCCATGTCGCCCATCTGTTTTGGTCTTTGCAAAAAGGTCCTTTCTAATTATAGGAGGTTTGTTATTCCAAATAAAACGGGTGATTTCTCTTTCTAGTTGTCTAAAAAACAACTTATTAATGACAATAGGGATGCAAATGGGGGAGGATATTCATTTTTACAGCAAAGGGAGGTGGGACCACTGACCAAAATCATTGATGGTACGTTCAAATAGAGGTTTGAAGTTCAACTTAAAGGAACAGTGTGTAACAGTTAGGGGGATCTAATGGCAGAAATGGAATATAATATTAATAAGTCTGTTTTCTTCATGTATAATCACCTGGAAATAAGAATCGTTGTGATTTTGTTACCTTAGAATGAGCCGTTTATATGTAATATATAAATAACTTATATATTTAAACCCCATCACTCCACTCAGCCGCCGGGAAACAAGACACGGGAAACCTCTGTTGGTCTTGAGGAGCTCCCACTGTTCATTCACTTGATATTCTCAAAGCTGAACTAACTCTGTCTTCTGCTCCACTAGCTCACTTGTTCGCCCTCACACATTCACCGCCGCTCTCTCTCTCTCTCTCTCTTGCTTCACCACTCACTTCCCACGTACACACACTCTTTGGATCTGTAGTTCTCCAAATGACCTACACTGCTCTTATAAGTGGCTCTAGATAGGGCCATTCACATTTTGGCGTCGGCCACCGTAATCCTCCTAAACGCTTGGCACCTCGGAGACGTTGCAAACTGCAACCTCACTGCTAGATGTCACCATTCCTTTAAACAAGTCAAGGCCACGCCCAGGTATCTGAAGGACTTTCCAACCAACTTGAATGGAAAATGTGAGTATGATAGATTTTGGACAACTTTGTTGATGGGGAACACTTCGCTCTTAGATAAGTTAAGCTTGTACCCAGAAATCCTACCAAACATCCTCAGCAGAGACACGATACTTGGAATTGATTAAGTCGGATTTCTGAAAAATAGGTTGTATTGCAGCTGCCTTTCTTAAAGGTATAATATATAACCGTTGTCAGTTCCTATTTGTAAACACACTACATTTAAAGTTGGCAGGGTCTCTGTAGAAACAGACACCGCCACACACTTCTAGTGGTGCGTAAGTGATGGTTGAGAGGGATTCTTTTTGTGTCAGTCTATATATTGTTTTTTAGTTAATTCTTGCATATTATACCTTTTAATATCGATGAGGACGGGGCTAGGAATAATGTGGAAATAGGTGGTAGAAGTGAGATTAAATGGAACATACTCTGTTTGGATGGTGATATTTTAACAGAGGTATCAGAAAAGGGATCTAAATGTCTGTTATGTGACTGTCTCTCATGTGCCTGTCTGTTTAGTATGCTGTCCATCTCTTTGCTTTTAACCAGACTGCAGACAATTAGCTTCTCAAGCTTCGCCAAACTTTATTATTCTCCATTAACACATATGAAAGGCTTATTGCCTTTCAAATGAGTTATTACTGAATGAAGGGCTTGGATGAAGACGAGACACCACAGTGGACTGAAACAAAGACGAATTAACTGCTGCAGTGAAGTTTTTTTTAAATATTTAAATAAATATTTTTGCTCAAAACGTTATCATCCTTAAATGGCTTAAAAGAATGTATGATCATCCTATTATATGTATTCTAATAGTTGATTCAGCAGCCTCTGAAATGAGAGATATTCATTTTGAGGAGTGCCTTGTGTGTTTTTATAGCTTCTGTAGGATTACTTTGTTCTATTCCTCTTTCACACTCCCAGTCATTACTGCTTTTACTGCCTCCATCAAATCTGTTCAGTACCTCCTACCTTCAGAAATATTGACTGCAATTATCAAGCGAGAATGGCATAAAACAGCGACCGTCTTTTTGCGATCATGATCAAAATGTGGCTGCAGATGCCTGCGCTAGCCGCAGCGTGAAGCCTCAAAATTGCTCTGGAAAAAAAACACACACAAAAAAAAACTAATTTGTAGCATAACAAAAAACATCAGAGACGCTGGAGAGGTGGCTCCATCGTGGCATCGTGGTCCCCCGCATTCTCTGTGTTGTTTGTAATCGCAGTGAAGAGCATGTCCCTCCGAGGAACACTCCCAGGTTGTTACAGCTAATGACTGCTGGGGGTTCTCCACTAGGAGCTGTCTGACAGCATTTGCTCAGATATTAATATCGGACGATGGCACGCGCTGCAAATTGGTGCCACACAAACGCAGCGCACGCATGAAAACACTTGGCACGGGCACTCGGATGCACACCATCACGCGTATGCTGACTTATGTTTTTGCGTGTACAGTAATTGATTTATGTGAGGAAAACACGAGGCGGCCGTGCTCGGAGAAATCAGCTGCTTTGTGCCAGTTTATGTGAGTTTTGAGGCAGTGATGCCATAAAGTGAAAATCTGGAAGCTCTGCATCAGTTTTATTGTGACAGTACAATTATGAAGTTCCAGCTCCCACTGCTTTGTGGGCTGCTTCCTTGTCACCTTGCTAAGGGCCACGCTCTCTAAAGGGAGCAATAGAGAAAAAGCCATAATCATAACTTCAGCGGAAAACTCATATTCTTTTATACACGCTTTGCTTGTAATGTTTTTCATTGCAGAGAAAACAGCGAATATCCGAATCCAACTTGTGGGAAACATAACGTTTCAAAGTCTTTCTCGTGATTCCTGGAGGGGAGGCGAAGCCGCTCCTCTCATCTTCTGATGTGTTCTCTTTGAGGTGGCAGGGACGGTCTGTGATGCTCAGCTGGATGCCCCTTACACGGCTGCAAAAACGCTCCCACAAACAGCTGCGGGATTTGCACATCGCTTAACCTAATTTATTTGAGGCCTCTTTGGGAGCAGAGGAGTCGGATCACATGCCCCTATTTTTACACACACACACACACACACACGCACGCAGACACACACACGCATTTTCCATTTCACCGAATCTCAGGCTCAGTCCTCGAACTGCACGTTTGCGCTCGTATCGCTGCTCTTCCGCGGCTTATCTCTCACTCATTTGCTCACTTCCTCTTTTTTTCGTCTTCAACATATTCCATCTCCGCCTTACTCTTTGAGTTTTATTTCACACCCGGCTGTAGCATGATATTGAGAATGAGATGACATGGCAGTTCTGGTCCCGAGCTCTTGGTTGGTGCATTATAAATGCCACACAGACGTGCTGCAACAGACCTCGAGTGCCAGACTAAGATCTCGTGTGCTATTCTCCAGAGAGCCAGGCTGTCTGTTGCGGGGCAGGAGGAGCAGACGAGCACCAGCCAACGCTACCCCACAACTTGTGATCACTGTCGGCATGTATGCCTCTGGGTGTGAGGGCGTCATTTTTTTTTTTTTTTCTAGTAGCTATGTCAGTCTCAAGACACTCCGATGCTACAGTACGCTACAATGTGTAGCTCTTCAGTTGAAGTTCAAGTGTTCTGCAGTCAGTCACTTTACTTTTTCTTTGTTAGAGTTACTGTCTCTCCTCATAATCCCGTCCTCTGCTACCCCGTGTCAAGAGAAGTTCTTAAAAAAACACACACTGCCAAACTTGCTGCAGAACACAGCCAGCCAATTAGAGACTAATCTAACGATGCACAACAATTTCCGCAATGCACTGGCCTATCTTTTTTTAATTGAATTAGGAGGGGAGCAAAATAAAGCAGATATTCCCTTCCGCATTTCTCGGAGCTTGATTACAGAAAGCACAGACTGTTAAAAAATTCCAGCGGCGGGGTCAGAGTCGTGCGGTTTCCTGCTACGATTAGAGGACCAGATAACCAAGATTTATTAGCCAAACACCCCGACAATTAATTAGGAAGCGGGGCTAGACTAATCCTGTTTCCACGGGCTTTAGCGGGTCGAACCTCTTTACGCTACCAAGAGGAGCAGACGAGCACTTCAAAGACGAGGAAAAGCTTAAATCAGCTCTTGCATATAAGCGTGTGTGTGTTGGGTACAGTGTAATTACTGTGTCTGTTGCCTATGTTTGTGAGTACATGTGTGTGTGAGTGTGTGTATATAGAATAATACCCTGCAGGAGATATTCTAAATGTATTTACAGTATGTTTATGTGGATGGACCCATGTTGTTTACAGTGGCAGGGTGGGTGCAGCTGTAAATCCCCCCCTCTGACGTCTTAAGCGTGAAGGTTTAGCCCCCTCCCCGGTTCAAAGGCTCGTCTCTAATGCCGTTGGCTTTCAGGCTTGTCCTTTTTTGCTATTCTTCCCCGCGGCTCTGCTTCATGTGCTTCATCTCGTGGAGACCTCGCGCCCTGGGACACTCAGCGGGCCGCAGCGCCATGCAGAAATGTACAGTCTGCTCTCTTCTTGGCATTTGGTCTCACCAGACCTCCAGCTTTTTTTAAACACAAAACACACCAGCAAGCAGATGGCTGAGAAGGCTTTTCTTTTTGGTAGTAAGCCATCTACTTTGGGACTGGTGCTTTTTTTTTTTTTTTTTTTTTTTGCATTGCAAAGTCGAGTTAAAGCCCAGCAAAATTTAGCTAAAGGATCACTGGTTTGATCGGATCGAAAATCGTCACGACAGAGCGGTTTACATTCGTCAGGGCTGTGTTATTGTACAGTCGTAGCTTATTACGCGCTGAGTGAGAGTAAAGTGATACCTGAGCATATGGTACAAAACCCATGAGGAAATATGAATCTGCTGTCATTCTGACCCACGGAAAGTTGATGGGCAAATCAGAGGCGTGCGTGCCAAATATCTGCCTCCACTCCACCATGTAAAGCTTTAAGAGAACTTGTGTGACAAAAGTGGGCACAGTCTCTCAGCTCTGTCAGGTACATTAATTGCAAAACAAACTAGCGTTGCATCAGATTGGGCCACACAGAGTCATTCCCCCTCCAGCGTCTCTCTCTCTCTCTCAAATATAAATAATCCTCTGGTTGATGTTAGACTCCACCTCACCGAGAGTGAATTAATTATACATTTTGAATTAACTGCTCTCGTATGACATTTCATATTTTATTAACATCTTAAAGCAATAAAGGTGATGTGTCTACATGACTACATTTGCTTGCCACACAATACGGGGGTGAACTATTTCTTTTTCTTCTTCTCATGCACTCAGAATTGATGTACTTTCATGAAATAGTACATGCTGGAAACGTCCTTGTGGCGAGGAAGTCTCCAGACCGGCTGAGAAAATCTGAACAGGGAATACAACTCGTTGGTCTGCGGTGGTTGTTCTGTGCAGCCCTCAGGTGTGAACAAGGGTCATGGTGCGAAAGTAAAAAGAGCACATATGTGCGAGTGTGCAAATGCAAGGCTCAGCAAACCTCCTCTGGATAGAAATAGGTGAAAACACCAGGTAGATCTCTGCCTGTGCACCTGCTCAAACCCATGAAACTAAAGGTCTTCTTGGCTTTATAAAGTGATTTCCGAGCGCCGTATTTCTGGCCTGCATATTCTATAGAGTCGGTCGGCGGATTCTTCGGTCTCTGTCCATCTGGTTCTATTGTTGATTGCAGACAGACTGGCTGATGAGCGCAGCCTCGATGTAGAGGCAGAAGTAGGGCCCTGAGCTCGCAGGAGCTCCCTTAGGCTGGGGCTTGGCAGGGCTTTTCTGAGCTGCTCTCTCGCAAACCCTGTGGAAGCGAGCGCAGCAGCCTCCACGGTTGCCTAATGGCCATGCTGCTGCTCTTCAGAGTTTGGCAGTTGACAGTTTCTGATCCTTTTTAAGCAAGAGATAAAGCCCTGGCAGACTGCGAGGAGAAGTAGAGTCTGAGATGTCCGTGGAGATTTAAAAACTAGCAGAGTTTTGGAGGGGAAAAAAGAGAAGAGTTTGCGCGCTGTGATTTATTGATTATTTTAAAGTGAGCTTTGTAAGAACTACCAGAGTTGGCTACATCGACATTGTGTAAATTTACCACAAGTCTGCATGCATGAAATTCCCGCCAGACGACGGATCCACGGGATACTGACAGTGCAAGAGGAACGCAATATGCTCATGTTCAGAAGTGATTGTGTTCTGATTTCTCTACGGGCCATTTACAGGGACACGCTGCAGCATCAAAATGCAGGTTAAGTAAGTAAATAACGGCTTGTTTCACGACGCATCGGATGTACATCCAGTCCGAGAGGCTGGTGCCACGCTGGAAGACAGACATCACAACAATCCTGGACCCTGCCTAGCCCATCATCTGTGACCAGCTCTAATTAATTCCCTCAAGGTACACAGATAGAAGAGAAATAAATAGAGAATAACACTGCAAAACTGAATTTAATCTCGAGAGAGAGAGAGAGAAAAAAGCAAACTGGAAGCAAAGCAGAAGGGCAGCAGATTACACGCAGCGAAGGGAGGAGAAAGCAAGAGAGTCACGAGGAATATGGAGTCCAAATTTGTTTCCTCTGTGTCTGTTTTAATCATGCTTTATTGTATTTAGTGTGCATAGTTGCGTACCTGAGGCAGTGTGGTGAAAACAAAGGCTCAGCGACTACTCGGCTGTGTTGCCTTACTGCATTTCTGTCTTTTTCCTCTGAATGTTTTTCTACCTCTCACATAGTCTCGTTGTCAGGACAAGGATGTCACACCACAGACAGGCAGCACAAAGAGGGCCAGAAAAAATACCTCTCTCTGCTCTCAGCCGGCAGAGGTAGTAATCGATGGGACCTTAAACAAAAACAGAGGAAGAAAAGCACACTTTCTGCCAAGCTTTGGAAAACAGAAAACACTTTCATGGTGGAAAAAAAAAAAAAGTGCTTCTCAACTGGCTCAGCTTTTCTGTTGTATACAGATGTGATTTTCCAGCAGTGGAGAATACTGATAGCAAACAACAGATGATGGCCATTTATATCCACAGAGGCTTTATGTTTTTGTCCGCCCGTCCGTCTGTCCGTTCCATTCTTGTGAACGCGATATCTCAGGAACGCCTGGAGGGAACTTGTTCGAATTTGGCACAAACATCCACTAGGACTCAAGGATGAACTGATTCGATTTTGGTGGTCAAAGGTCACTGTGACCTTATGTGCATCCCATTCTCGTTAAAGCGTTATCTCAGGTATCCTCATACAACGGTTCGTATGATATCTTAAAAGTCATTACTAATTTTTCGTGCGTTTTCCTGCCAATGTCCAGAAATAGTTCCGTGCCAGTCTCTTCAAAATATCTTAACAGGAAACTACTTGGTTAGGTTTAGGAAAAGATTGTTGAGTTAAAATACCTCCGGAAGTGATGTAACTTAAGTACGGAGGTTGCATGTTTCACACAGGGTGCGAACACCGGCCTCTTGGGCAAAAGTCCTGTGTTTTTTGACCCACCCATCCACTCCGACCTCCTCCCTACAAGGCATTTGTCGCTCTTTATACTTCCTGGTTCACGATTACGTGGATTACATACAAATTACAGTGCATTACTTTTCGTAGGTATAGCTACGAACGATGTACGAGAACAGCCTGCTCAGGAACGCCTGGAGGGAATTTCATTACTTCTGGCACAAACATCGACTTGGACTCAAGGATGAACTGATTAGAATGTGGTGATCAAAGGTCACTAACCTCAGAAAACACGCTTTTGGCCATAAATGAAGAATTCATATCCTAATTATGACAATTTCGCACAAATGTCTAACAGGATAAAATGATAAACTGTAAACTGACTGGTTGGCAGAAGCATACAAACACGAGGCGCTCATTCTGGTTATCTCTGAGTGCAAATGTAGCATCTATTGTTTTAAACATGGTGTTGTATTCAGTGGTCACAGTTTCCATAGTATTCTGTCTTGTTGCCACACAACCATGTAGACACACAGAAGGTGTTTGTTTCCAAACAACAGGCTTTTCTCATCAAGTGACACAACCACAGTGAGCAGTGCTTATCTCGAGAACACTACAATATGAATATTGAATTCCTGGCTACATTTGCATATGCAGGGGCAGATTTTCTCCTCGGCTGGTGTTAACTGGCAGCGCCGCGGCTCTGGTGGTTAGCGCTGTCATTTCACAGTGAGAGTTCAAACCTTAGCATTTTCTGTGTGGCGCTTGGGCGTTGGGAGTGATGATGCCCGGCGGTTAGGATGGGTCAAAAGCGTTGGAGAAATTTCCCTCCGAGGGTCGATAAAGAATGACTTAATAGGCCTTTTTTCACAGCCGACAGTTTGACATGTCATAGGAGGAAAAGCGCAGCTGTAATTAATTACTGTTAAATGGTTGCCTTCCATTTAGTTGAGTCAGTTAAAAAGGCACTGCTATTGTACGTGCTGGCTCACAGCCATGGCATATTGGGACTCTACAATGGAACAGAGGCACTGTTAAAAAAAGGTTCAGTTGGATGGGTGCCCTTTAGATAATGGTTAAGGTTCCTACCACAATGTCCACAGTTCGATTCTGTTCTGACCGGGGACTTTTGTTGCATGTCATTCCCCCATCTCCCTCCCAATGTTTCCTGTCTCTCTACACTGTTTGCTCTCGATTAAAGGCAGAAATGCACAAGAGTCTCAGCTTCAAAGTAATACCCAATTTCTGTAATTTCAAGACTGTTTAGTGACCCCAGTATGCAGAAGTATTCAAAATACATAATTTTAGAATAAGCGAAAATAATACATTTATACTGCATTCAAAACCTGCATGGTTTTTGCCCCAAACTGCATGTGATTATCATAAAGTGGTCATGTCTGTAAAGGGGAGACTCGTGGGTACCCATAAAACCCATTTTCATCCACATATCTTGAGGTCAGAGGTCAAGGGACCCCTTTTGAAAATGGCCATGTCAGTTTTTCCTTGCCAAAATTGAACCCAACTTTGGAGCGTTATTTAGCCTCCTTCCCGACAAGCTAGTATTGGTACCAAATGGGTTATTTCATATAATATCAGTATCTTCACTCTAGCTCTAAAACTGAAACTGCTACAGCCTCTGGAAGACAGTAAAGACGGTCGGCATCACCTGCGATCCCACGGGTCTCAGAGGGTTGAGCCATGCACATAGTTTTGGTTTTATTTGCTCAGGTTTGGACAGACATCTGATATTTCTGCCTTTATCCCAATCTTGAGTCAGTTTTGGCTTGAAACTTTCTACTTTTTTCTTCTAGTGTAATAAAGTAAAACATGTAAAGTGAGCCTTCTACAGTGTTGTAAATCCTTGGGAGGCCAAAATCACAGGTACAGTTTTGAACTCAGCACCTGGATGAGATAGATGTGCACGTGTTTTCAACACTAATTGCCTTTCACCCCCCCATTCAATACAGAGATGAATAGAATCCTGTTTGTTGGGCTCGCAGCGATGAAAAACAATATTGACATTTAAATTTTTGAAGAAAAAAAGTTCCAATAGAATGTTTGACAGTGAGGTTTGACATTGTTTTTCTTTTTTTGTTTTTTTTTTTTTTAGAAAGAGCTGTCAGCTAAAGGGAGCCGTGTTACCTGTTGATTGTGATTGATGATATGTGAGAAAAAATCCTTGAGCTATAGACCTTTTTCTCACAGCAGACATCTTTGACTTGTCATAGAGGAGAAAAAAAAAAAAAAAAAGCACAGGTGTTACTGTTCTGTTCATTCCCAGTAAGCCATGACAGCGTGACAGTGAGGCAGCATGCACAATACCAGCAGAAGGCAAATATTTTCTGCTGGAGCTGAGCGATTTTGACGTAGCTGCTCAGTCAGCCATGTTGTTGTTGTTTTTTTGTTTGAAATGCTTAATTGAAACTTAATTCACCCAGAATACAGCAAATTATTAACACCTGTGCTTTTCCTACTGTGACATAAAAAGGCCCACATAGAGCACAGTCCTACCTCCTCCAGGGTGGCGAACCTGACTGTACTGTACCTGCGAAGAAACACACTTCTAATGATTCTGTTTTATTGTTTACATCCCTGGAAATCCTTTGAAAATGTCTGCAGCATGCTTGATGGAGGCCAAGGTCAGGGCTACAGTAGCTGTCACAATGACGAGTGGTTCTTACTGAGATAGAACGTCCACCAAACGGGGTTGTGGGGGTGTGGGGGGGATTGACAGTTAATCACAAGCACATTACACCTCTGGGATGGGCGTAACTGCAGCCTCCTGCCTTTGGCTCCAGCCTGCCTGTCATTATGATGACTCCGCGGCCTATCAGTGTCGGCCTCAGATTTATCTATCCGCCACTAGACTGTGGCCTCGTCTCAGGCTGAGCTTGGCACCTGTCCATCCATCAGCCTCTAAAGTCCTCCCGTGATGCAGTGGACACAATCTCGGGTTTTCTATACAGCTCCATGCCGCCCGCTATTGTTCACACCGCTCATTCAGGGAGTGCAACTAAATAAATGCTACACAGTGTTTGCGGACGTGGCGATGTGCTCCTACAATACAAATCTGCAGAGCCGGAGAGACGCTTTGTCACTGTTGGAGCACTGTAAGTGTGTTTACATCCACCAGGGAAAAAGCTAGCAGAGTTTATTGGGACTAAAGTGTTTTTGGGAGGGATGGAGAGTGGGTGGACAACTTCGCTGATGGCACTGGTGAAGGCTCTTTTAAACAAGTAATTACTAAAAAGCATGCTGAAGGCCATTCAGCTGCATCTGTTGACACCACTGTGACACGAATTTCAAGATTAGGTGTATACGCGTGTGCGTAAACTATCCGTTTGCGTGTTCGTGTGTAGACGAGCAGATTGTGTATAGGGTTGTTTTGCTTGAATGGCTTATTATGCTGATTTATCACTGTTGAGTCTAATATCCCGGGATATAGTGTGCCTAGAGCCACACAATTAAATCACTACAATGTTGACTCCGGGTTGAGCTTTAGAAACTACAAATATCCTTCAAGTACACGTAGTATGACAATTATGTTTTCCTTTGCAAAAGACTTTCAAGCATGTCAGCATTTGCCAACTGCCATTCATTTCCTCTCGTGACTATCTCATTAGCTTCGTGTCAAGACGGATGACCACACCATGGCATACGTTATTATGCGGCTGCGCCCTCCATCCCTGGGCGCCTCTCAGTTTACCACAGGGGCATGTCGCCACGCTGACTTGTTAATGGGATCAGTCATTGATAACAAGGGGCTAATGAAAATCTAATCAGAAAAGCCTGCCGCTGGATTGTCTTCTCCTTCCCTGAATGTCGCAGACACAAAGCTGCTCTGTCTCTCCTCTGTGTCCAGTGAGAAAAAAAACTTCCAGCTCAGGTCTCATTAGCCGGTATGATTTGCAATGTCATCCTCGAGATATTTAATATTCATTTATTTATTTATTCTCTCATTCTTTTTTTGCTACTCCGTTTTAGTGCCCTAGGGGCTAGAAAACACCCCAGACTATATCAGAAAAAGACAGGAAAACACTTTGAACAGGTTGTCTTTCCATTGCAGCAATGTCAAATTTAGTTTAATTTTTCTGTTAGAACAGCCCTGTTTCCTAAAAATTATGTTCCCATACAACAAAACTGCATTGTGAATTTCGAGGGAAACGTAGTCTGTCACTGATTCTATTATGGCAACCTCCGGGTCTGAGAAGTGAAGTCAATACTGAAGTGCCTTAAACTTGCGTTCTCTCTAATAGCCAGCAGGGGGCGACTCCTCTGGTTGCAAAAAAAAAAGTCTGATTGTATAGAAGTCTATGAGAAAATGACCCTACTTCTCACTTGATTCATTACCTCAGTAAACATTGTAAACATGAGTTTATGGTCTCAATCGCTAGTTTCAAGTGCTCCAATACAGCATGATGTTAATTTAGTAAGTTATGGTCCCATTTAGAGTCAAATAGACGATAAAGCAGGGTATGCTTTAGGGCGTGGCTACCTTGTGATTGACAGGTTGCTACCACGGCGTTGTTCGTATTTTCGTCTTACAACTTTAACCCTTTCACAGGTTTTTTTCAGTTCATAAAAGTTAATTGTAACATTTTGGTTGCCTAAAAATGTCTCATTCAGCATTCAGTTGTACTTAGCTCCACCCTCACGTGTCACCTCTGGTTGCAAAAAACCAAGATGGTGACGGCCAAAACGCCAAACTCAAGGCTTCGAAACAGCAGTCCACAAACCAATGGGTGATGTCACCGTGACTACGTCCACTTCTTATATACAGTCTATGGTTAGAGCAAATAAACACAAGACTTTGACCGCTTTACCTGTCCAGTGTGAAACTAAAAGTCAACGTTCACTTATTTTAATTTACGTAAACAAAGTCATTTTAAGCCAAACCAAGTATTTTTGTTGGGTTTTTGTGTTGTTTTGTTTCAGTTTACAACGTCAATCACGTGTTTAAAACTGTTTAAAACTGCAACAGTATTCCTTTAGAAAATAATTCTCCTTCTAAACGTAATTGAGAATGCCGTTTAGTCGTATGGGAAAGTAATTTAGTAGGAGACAGGGTTGGTTAGAATGGGCATACAGGGAACAAATTAATGGAGCCCCATTAATTCGTTCTTTTTTATCTTCTTCCTCCTGGGGTGCTGAGAGGCAGGACAAAGAGTAGGTCAAGGCTAAGGCCAAGATAATGTTTTAAGCATCCCATCAGAGAAGGTCAGACGGATCTCTACACTAAACCTATACTCAACAGTTGAGGAAATACAGAAAATTCAGATTTAAAATTCAGATGAGCTGTACTCTCATGATGGGGGGACAATGTGTTTTCTCTTCTCTGTCTATAGCAGTATTGCTCGGGGGAACCGCTAACTGGGATGAAGCCCTCAAGGCCTGGATGCTGCGGTGCAACTAAATGTGCACGTTTCACAGAGGAATGTGTGAATACCCTGCAGGCGTTAAATATAGGCCAGCGATGGCGAGCCATATGTGTATTGTCTGGAGCCGTAAACGTTGGAGGGTTGCACCTGAGTTTGAACATATGCTCAGCGGTTAATCTAACATGCATGTAATTAGATATCATGTAAATGTTAATTTATGACTATGTCCACAAACACTAGATTTTTTATGCAAAATCAAGTAGTTACAGAACTCATAGTACAAACTGTGGGTGGTTGCTGAGTAGCCTTGCTGATATACACTCACCGGCCACTTTATTAGGCACACCTGTTCAATTGCTTGTTAACACAAATAGCTAATCAGCCAATCACATCGCAGCAACTCAATGCATTTAGGCATCTAGACGTGGTGAAGACGACTTGCTGAAGTTCAAACCGAGCATCAGAATGGGGAAGAAAGGGGATTTAAGTGACTTTGAACGTGGCATGGTTGTTGGTGCCAGACGGGCTAGTCTGAGTATTTCAAAAACAGCTGATCTACTGGGATTTTTACGCACAACCATCTCTAGGGTTTACAGAGAATGGTCCGAACAAGAGAACATATCCAGTGAGCGGCAGTTGTGTGGGAGGAAATGCCTTGTTGATGTCAGAGGTCAGAGGAGAATGGGCAGAGTGGTTGGAGATGATAGAAAGGCAACAGTAACTCAAATAACCACTCGTTACAACCAAGGTATGCAGAATACCATCTCTGAATGCACAACACGTCGAACCTTGAAACAGATGGACTACAGCAGCAGAAGAACACCGGTACTAGCACCGGCCGCTTTATTAGGTACACCTTGTACCTAATAAAGTGGCCGGTGAGTGTATATCGCCTGTAAATTGATGTTTTTCTTCTTTCCTTCAATATTGGCTCGGGATAAAACTGAATAATGCAGACACACAATGAAGAATAATTAAATGATTAAAATCTCCATTAAGTCGATGTCCCTACAGTGTGTCATGACAGCAGAAAATACTGTTGCAACCATTTTTCCACCCAAATACCTCCGATTATGAATTTGTTTTCCGGTCCAGAAAAGCGTAAGTGACCCTTGATCGTTATTGAACCACAACGGTGCAATTGGGCTCTAAATATTTTTGGGAAGCTCTCTGCAGTCTAATCAGTGATTAGTCTGAATACTGTGATTTGTCAGTCCATAGTATGTTCATCTCATATTCCCTGATCCATTTCCATTAGTGCTAACCCTGCTAGCCTTCTATTTCTATTGGGAAGTTTGAAGAATAGCTTTGCTAAAGCATCATCGTTGCCTGTTAATTCCAGCTTGTTATAGTCATCATTGAGACCTTGACACTGAAAAAGGGAACCTGTTCCTTTTTAATTCTGCGCACATTTGGTGCTAAACTTCTAATTACTTTTACAAATAACTTGTGATTTCTTCTTCTCTTATTTAACTGTCTCATTTAACTTTGTCTCTTTCTGCCCTTTCAGTTGTCAGTCTGGTTGAACCATCGTACAACGTTTTGTTCTTCATGTACAAAACATTCTTTTTTTTTTTTTTTGAAAACCTTCATACAAAAAAATAGCAGCTATTTGTAACAATTACTTTCTACAACCTAAAAGCATGAAAGGCCATCCAACAATACAGAGTAGTCCTTTCAATCATCTGACTGAACTTAATCGAGCTTTTGTTGGCAGGCGATTGCAAACTTTTGAACGGCAGTGTATTTTATTGTATCGATTAGTTGTCAACTACTAAATTAATCAAAATTCCCTGATCTTAAGCTTCTTAAATATGATTATTTTCCGGGTTCTTTAGTCCTCTATGACGATAAACTGAATGTCTTTGAGTTGTGGGCAAAACAAGACATTTGAGGACGTCATCTTGGGCTTTGGTAAAAAAACGCTGATTGACATTTTCCGATTATTCCGGAAAATAATCGTCAGATTAATCGACAATGAGAATAATCATTAGTTGCAGCCCTATGTATTTCACTCTCTTAACGGAGAAAATCCCCTATCTATTGATCATGATGGATGGTGATATAAAAAGACCTATGAACCATAGTGAAGCACAGCACTTATCAATATTGTATTTGCTGTTATGGAAGCTCTTGGCTAATTGCACTATAGGGAGAAAGCCTGTCTTTCATGGCCGTGTGATGTGTTCTCCGAGGGTGATGACTGGCTGATAAAGTGCTGCTGAGTGCTAAAGGGCGAACTTTATGGATTTCCGCAACACCCTGGAGCCACAGCTCAGCAGGACACCAACAAGGTCCCAGCCTCTTTCTCCACATGTTCAGAGGGTGTATTTTCTCAGCCAGTGTGCTCCAGAAGGAGGCAGCTAACCAGCGTGGCATATCACAGCCGTCCGCCAGCTGCGCGCTCCCAAATGTATCAAATTCTTCTAGTAGCATAGCGCAGATGCAAATAAGAGAGGCGTTCGCAGGTGATTGCTGTCCTGCAAAACAAGACTGGAGCAATAAACACGCACATTAAAATGCTCTCTCCGTAGTCTTTCCATATCTCAATTATAAACACTTCCCTTTTGATTATCCCGAAGTTAATTTATGATGCCAGTCTCAATCGGCTAAACACAGTTTATTGCTGGCCTGGAGGGCCCTATAACATGTTCATTCTGCAGAACAGCAGTATGGGCTTGCACTTTGACCAGACTGCTAATGGTGATGCATGGCTCATTGGTGAGCAACTTTTTATTTTTTTCCACAGACCGAATGGAGACCAAATTAATCAGGGCCTCTTGGTTATCTAGTTTGTCTGTCTGCGATGGAGGTTATAGCCTGACCACATGGTTCATTACATCCCTGACCAACCTTTAGAGCCCCAGGGGTGACCTTATCCTGGTTGTCATGTGCGCACACATGCTGTCATAGCAACAAAAGGTGGCAAGCTCCTGTAAACTCAGCAAGGAGATGGAAAAACAAATAGGCGCTCTCTGTTTCACTTTTTGCATTACACCCAATCAAACTATGAAAAATGTGTGTTAACCCTGGAACACCTGGTGAGAATATTTTCAAATTTGGCACAAACTTTCACTTGGACTCAAGAATGAACTGATTCGATTTTGGTGGTCAAAGGTCAAGATCACTTTAACCTTATCTCCGTCCAATTCTTGTGATATCTCAGGAACATCTTGAGCGAAGATCTTCAAATTTGGCACAAATCAAGCATGAATTGATTCGATTTTTTGTTGTTAAAGGTCACTGTGACCTCATAAAAACATGTTTTTGGCCATAACTCAAGAATTCATATGCTTATTATGAAAATTTCACGCAAATATCTAATAGGATAAAATGATGTAGTGATGACATTTTGTACAGACATTGGTGTAAACTGCGACTTGACTGGTTGGCGGCGGCATACGACTGCGAGGTTGTAATTCTTTGTAATTGTTTACTGTGAGATGTGCTCGATTTGACCAAATATTACAGATGTATATGGCCCGTTGTTTTCTGCTAGTTCCTGCTGCAGAACCTGCCCTACGAATCACTTCTCGGAGCGAACGGCAAAGTTGAAGTTCCATTTCGTCACTGCTCAGTTTTAAGGGGGTCTTGTGAATTTTAACAGTCCAGAAAGCATTAAAAGACAAATTTGCAATTATTCTATTCATTTACATTTCTGTCAGTTAAAGCTGAACTCATCTCTTTGAATGAGTTACTTATTCCAGTCATAAGGTCAAGATCTGGGCAAGTGTGTGAGGGATTTTTTTTTTTGGGTCCTTTCTGTCTGTCTGGCTGTGGTTGGGATGGACAGCTGGTGCGACACAGTGGCCTATGCCTGCACAGGAAATGTTTTCGCTAATCCTGAGTGATTCCTGTGTTGATATGGCTTGACACTTAGAAATGAGTAGATCCACTATTTCCAAAACGCTTTGTCCTTATTAGGACTTATATGGTTTAATCTACAGCACGGTTGGTCAACCAAGCACCACGCACTGCTGAGAATATGCACGACTATGGTGGGTGATTTTTACTGATTAGCACACATCGAGGAGGATTTAATCAGTGAGTTCACTCGGTGCGGTGTTTGGAAGGTCAGTTTCCTTCAAGTGCTCTTTAAAAGTTTCCACTTAGAATTTTAGAACTCAAAATTATGAGGTGCTAAGGATTTGAGTACTCCTAAAATATCAGAAATACTTTTTGCTCCAGCAGTATAATGACACAGAAATATTGCACACTTGTCGAGTTTTTAAAAATCTATTAAACCGAGGACATTGCGGTTCACGGTCACTGCCTTAACCCCCGGTTAACCGCCCCCCTGAAATTAACATTTTGGTTACGGGCAGCAATTTGTGTGTGAGAAAAAGAAGCACAGCTGGCTGGGTTTACTTTATAGTGCACTATATTTACTGTCAGCGATTTATGTTGAGTGTCCAAAAGTGTGAAAGTCATGTTCGATATAGTGACCTGAAAAATGCCCATGCCATGTACACCACTGCTGCTAACAGTCACATAATGCGATGGTGATTACAGCTGTGCACTACACCTACACCTACACAAAATGACAATGGTTCAGGGTCTGAAATCTAAATTTACTGCTCAGTATAGAGTTATGTACTCAGTGTCTTTAATGTAAATAGGGCGTTTTGAATGAGTGAACAAGGGAGTTGTTTTACAGCCCAAAATAAATGTGTGTTTTATGGAAGTTGTATTCGCTGATGACAAACAGACAGGGTCGTACAAAAAGTGTACATCTTCCTTCCTTCCTCTCTTTTCTCATGTGTCCACTCATCCGCCTCTCTCCTGGGCAAATCTAGCAGTTGATCCTGAACTGCCTGGAGGACAATTCAAAAGGTCAATGCAAGCAGACTGTTGAGAAAATGCACCTTCTCCCCCCCCCACACCTCCGCCTCTCTCTCCTTGGAAAGAAGACAACACTTGCTGACGTGGCCTCATCTCTCTCAAATGCTGGAAGGCACACAGGCTACTTCGACAATAGCACCACTTGTATTTCATTTATTTTCTGCTCCGACATCAGTCCTCGGCTGGCCCCCCGACTCCCTCTCTCTTACTCTCCATTTCCACCCCGTGCGCACCAGTCTGTCCCCAGAGGCGTTGGTAATGGTCTACTGGTCCTCTACTTGAGGCGATAAAGACCCGCCGAGAAACCAGTTACAGCTCTTGCTTAGAATGATAAGACATAGTTGAGAGCAGAAATTGAGGATGGGTTGTTAGGAGTGTAGACAAAGGGAAAAAAGCACCGGTAAAAGGTTAAGAGTGCCCCGTGGCGCTGTACAGCCTAATTCAATACTTTTCCTTTCTGTCACCTTTTTGTCTTTTAAATTAAGGAGTACAGTGAAGACAAGAAATGAGGACACGGGATGTAGATGACTCAAAATGCTTTAAAGTACGATCCAGATAGGATAGACGGTGCTCAGATGAAAAATGATAAGTTGATGAGGTGAATACTGTTCTATTATTAAGGTTTAGAAATAAATGACAGAGGAGATGTCATATGAAATTGATCTCTGGTCAGTGAGAAAATACCACAGCCAGAGGGGCGGGTAGTTTTCAAAGAACAGAAAAATGTCAATACCCATCGTACACTGCTTTGAATATTTTAAAGTTACAAGAGGGAGAAGCTGCTTGATGGATGACGGCGATGATAATGAAAAATGATATGAACATGAGAGAATGAGTATGACGGAGGCGGCGCTGTGAATGATAGAATGAGCGTGGGGGGTGAAAATGAGATTAGGTTACGCACTTCAGGTGGCGTGTCAGCCTTGGGAATGGAAACCTGTCAGTCTTTCATGCCCTGATGCAAAGCTGGTAGGCTGCTCTACATGTATTGATCCAACTGCAATGGAGAAGGCTCCTATGCTGCCAACACCGATGTTCTAACACGTCTAACATTATGGGGTGTGAGTGTGTGTGAGTATGTGTGTGTGTGTGTGAGCAGACATGTGATCTGTGAGTAAATGTCAAATTTTAATTTTGAAAATGAAAGTATGGCATTTATGTTTGATTTACGTGAGGTTTTGTAACATCACAGCATTGCCCATTTTGCGAACCCCCCCCAAACAGTGATTGTCCAGTCATAGCTTAGCAACCGTAACTAGGCATGTCAGGTTTTGGATTTCTCTACATGTTGAGGTGGTGTGACGGTCTGCATTTTAAGAGTTTGTAGTTTGGTGCCTCTTTAAAGGAACAGTGTATAACATTTAAGCATAATATATGCTTGCCCCATCCGCGAGGGTCGCGAGTGTCCGCACAGCCAAAGTGACGTTACACCATTGCCGTTCAGCAGGTTTTCACCTGTTTGTGCACATCCCAATTTTTCTAACTACGCGGACACGGATGGGCGAAGAAAATAAGATAATAAGAATCGTTGAACCAAACACTGGCTCTAGATAAGACCATTCGCGTTTTCACATTTTTGCATTCTCCTACAAACTTGGCACACGGGAGAAGGTTTAGTTGGTTGCAGTCTGCAACCTCACCGCTAGATGTTGCCAAATTCTACACACTGCCCCTTTAACCAAAGCCAAAAACACATCGTCCTCATCTTAACGTTAGCTTAATTAACTAGATAGCTATACAGCTAAGAAAATCTGCCAGCGGAAAATGACAGCTGATGTTGTTTGGAGGAAACCGCTGTGCTACTTTTCTTTTTGAGTATAAGGTCAGCCTCAGATTCCCAGTAGGAACGCTGTCATTGTGTGTCATTGTGATAAGTCGATTAAGTCTGTGTGATGTCTTGTTATTGCACCGTCACTGTGTGAGATCTTCCATTAAGGAAGGGAACTTGTCCATCCTCTCTACGGGTTTCCTTTTATCAAAGCCTCCATCTATGGTTTCTTTTTTTTACATAACTCCGGGCTTGCCTTGAATTATCCATAAGGTCAGACAAAAAAAAACCAAAGCTGTACAGCGATGGGCAGTAAACACATTAACGTCTGGTGTTAGCGACAAGGTGTTTATGCCTGCGATTACGCCGTCTTCCGCTGAGAGCTCTCATTGCCCTGTGAGCAGTTTCACTACATGATGAGGCAATTTTACATTTGCGAGTCGGTTTTTCCTCAGAGGGAGACCAAACATCAGGGAAATGACAACACTAATGCGCCTTTCAGGGCAATGGCCAGAGCTCCACTTTATTTATTTATTTACTTATTTATTTGTACTGAAGGTTATTGCGGACAGCGGCAAATAAACAGACAGTTTTGGGACATCAGACCCTCAGAGATTGAGTCTGAAATCCCTCATGACCTTCTCAGAACAGAGCACAGGGTAGAATGAAGGTGCCTGGTGAAAAGACGAGCATCAAGGCCAATGTGCTGAGAGCTGGCCGGTAATGATACAACAAGCAGCATCAAGGACACATCTTAAACCCCAGCACAGCCATTGATCCCATTATATTCAGACCTCTGCTCCCTCTAGTTTGTTGTGTATTTGAAATTACTTGGACTCTGGCCTTCAATGTCAGAGGAACAAAGTTTTGCTGAATGGGTCACACAGAGAAAGGCTCGGTACTTTTTCGGCAGGAGGAAAATAAATAGAAAAATTATGTGTTCGCCTTCTGCTTTCATGTTGTTTCCCCTGTGTTATGTTCCCCATCTCCCATGTTACCAACTCACTTAGTGTATCAATGCTGCACAACCCAAACCCCACCCCTCTGTTTATTGCCTTCCTTTCCCTTCTCGGTCTGTTGTGGTCTGACACAGATAGTGTCACCTACAGCCTGTGACCCAGGTTGTAGTCCAGCAGTGCTCCTTATGAATTATGATGCGCTGGATCAGTCCTAATCTTGTTATGGATGTTCTTTTGCCCTTGGGAGGAGCATCAATGGATGGATGGAACTTTATCAGATTTCACGGTTCTTTTGAGTGTAATTCATGAAAGGTGCTGTCTTGTGTGTGTGTGTGTGTGCGTGTGTGTGTGTGTGCGTGTGTGTGCGTGTGTGTGTGTGTGTGTGTGTGTGTGTTTGTTCTGATTTTTGTTTTCATTCATTTTCCAGCATTTACCTTTTAATACAAATATACATATGACACGTTATTTACATGAAAACAGAATAAGACGCAGAGCAAAACAATGACAATATCATAAGATAACAAAGGAAAGAAATTAGGGCTGTCAAAGTTAACGCGATAATAACGCACAAACACAAAATCGTTTTAACGCCCCTAATTTCTTTAATGCATTAACACAATCGATCTTTCGGAGGTTGTACCGGGCTCAGTTTTAAAGCTAGAGTGAAGCTACTGGCATCATATGAAACTAAAAAAAACTAAGGAATCCATGTCGTACTAACTTGTTGCGAAGGAGGTTAAATAACGCTATGGCCATTTTCAAAGGGGTCCCTTGACCTCTGACTTCAAGATATGTGAATGTAAATGGGTTCTATGGGTACCCACGAGTCTCCCCTTTACAGACATGCCCACTTTATGATTATTATCACATGCAGTTTGGGGCAAGTTATAGTCAAGTCAGCACACTGAAACACTGACAGCTGTTGTTTCCTGTTGGGCTTGAGTACCTGTGAGGGTTTCTGGACAATATTTGTCATTGTTTTGTGTATTTAATTGATTTCCATTAATAAATATATACATACATTTACAAAAAGCAGGCATATTTGCCCACTCCCATGTTGATAAGAGTATTAAATACTTGACAAATCTCTCTTTTAAGGTACATTTTGAACAGATAAAAAATGTGTGATTAATTTGCGATTGATCGGGATTAAATATTTGAATCGTTTGACAGCCCTAAAAGATATACGACAAATAAAACAACATAAAAGCTAGGTATACAATGAAAGATGTGATCTGTGCATGTGACCTACTTAAACCAGGGGAGCCATCTGATAAAGGTAAGTTTGGTTTGGTAATAGCCTGAGATACCCATATATGTAGTTTAAAACCACAGGGTCTGAGATTGAAAAAGCATCTCTTGGTAATCAGGCAATTTGTTGGAACAACCAGGAGACCTCTATCTTCGGCTGCCCTCAGACTCTTGTGGGATTGACATATCTATAATGTACCTGGGAGTCTGACCATGTAGAGTGTTAAAAGTTATCAGCCAAATCTTAAAATCAATTCCAAAACTTACAGGCAGAAAGGAGTGTGTGTGTGTGTGTGTGTGTGTGTGTGTTGGGGGTGTTCTTGTCCTCTACAGTTTGAATAAGCCAGAGGTGAATCTGGAAATCTGTGAGTGTTAAAAGCAATTTATTTCGGGCTATGATCCTCAGCTGGAGGAACCAATACTTTACTAAGTCACTTGATTTTCAAAACAAAGGAATTTAAACACTTTAGAAAAAAATACCAGACGATTTTTTTTATATTGGATAATAAATGGCCAGGGTTTTTTGCAAGAAGATTAGTCTTCTTGTCTTCTTGTATATATGCATATGGATGGAAAATAACAGTGGCCCTAACAATGACCCTGGGGAAACACCGCAGGTGAGAGAGGCAGGTGTCGAAAAATGTCTCAGAGAACAACTGAAAAGCTTCAGCCAGCATAGCAGCAAGCCCAGTTTAGAGATTGGCCCTTAGTGCCAAGATATTTTTCCATACTGGCAAGTCAAATCGAGTGGTCAATCACATCAAAGGTGGAGATTCAATCAAGCAGAAGTGTCCAGAACCAGCAACAAACACGTTTTGGGTGACATTGATGAGAGCAGTTTGGGTATTATAAAAGAAGTATTTAAATATGCCAGGTCTGTCCTCGACCACATACATTCATAGTTGATTAACATTCTTTAACAAAAGAAATTAAAATTGAGTTTCTCCACAGAGAATCACACAAAAGCACCACTTTAAATCTTGTGTTTACCAGAGATGTGCTCATAAGTTTCTTAGAAATAAGTCATTCAGCATGAAAACGCATAAAGAAATCTTAGTCAACCTTGACCAAAACAACCGATTAGTCAACTAATCCACAAAGAGGGGGCAGCCACAAAAAAAAGCTGGAAACCAGTTGAGTGGAAACATTTTTATCACCAAAATATCATAAAATATCATCCACAGTCGTATACATTTCAGATTTATTCAAGTCATTCAGCAGATTATTCTGAATAGGAACAAAATCAGCAGGTTTATTATAACAAAATGTTGTCTAAATATGTATCGGAAGATAGACAGTATTAAGAAAATCTAATTAGCAATATCCTATTGAGTTAAATGTGTATGGCCTTCAGTAACAGCAAAGCATTTCTGTTATTGGCAAATGCAGTTTTCCAATGAACTCGGATGTACCTGTTACACAAGAGGGTAATTGAACCACCGGTGCCACTGAACCGACAGCTGTAGAACAAAGAGCATCCTTCGGAACAAACTTCTGAAGGCGGGATGCTCATGACTGAAGGTTACAGTCAAAGCGTACCACCATGGACTTAATGATAATAACTTTCAGTTGAGGAGTACTTTTCAGATAAAGCTAAGAGTTTGTAAGTGGCAGAACGGTGTCATTACTTAGTGTGGCAGCAATAGCCACTTTGACCTTTAATTTAATTTAACGTAACAAGTTCTCCATCTCCCCAGCTTCTTCTGAAGATGTTTTTCAGAGTGTCCCCGTCTCAAGGTAGAGATAAATTGACTGACCTTAACGTTAATATTAACTAGTCTATCACTGAAGGAGAATTTGCTGCTTTTACTTGTTTTATTTCATTGAAATTGAATGAAAAAAAAAAAAAAAAATATCAAGACATTGGACTTTTCATTATTTTCTGTCAATTTATGAACTACCCAATGAATCATTTAATCATAATAGTTGTAGCCCTATGTATTTCAAAATTCTCTTATTTCACATCATGTATGTATTGAATCCAAGTATGCAAAGACATATCCTCTACTAAAATGTTTTATTCAATACATTTATAAAATCTGTTAATTTGGCCGCCAGAGATCACAGCGGGTCGCCAGGATATGTCTGCTCTGAGGTTTGCAAAATTAGATTTGATCATGTGTATTTAAAAACATAATAACACACTTACTAATACGATAATTTATACAAAAGTCTGTATTTAACTATTTAAAAAGATATATTTTTTTGTTACTTAGGAGAGTCTAATGAAATATTTCCATATTTTTTGGCGTTTAGCCTTTCAAAAACAACATTTTCACTGCGGTCAAAAACCTGTTTGCGCTCCCGATGGACGCACACAAAGGGAGGCATGCAGCTGTATTAACAGTGCGGTCTAGCAGTAATCTAACAACACTATAAATTACATTTATTCTAGTTTCATATGATGTCAGGATGTTCACTCTAGCTTTAAAACTGAGCCCGGTACAACCTCCGTCAGATCGATTGAGTTAATGAGTTAAACAAATTTGTGGCGTCAAAACGAATTTGCGTTAACGCATTACTATCGCATTAACTTTGACAACTCTAATTATAAGTAAACTATCTTCCCAATAATTTGTATTCGTTACCCTTTTGTGTTGTTGTTGGCCCCAGAGGCAAGACGCTGCCAAATTACATGAACTAAAATGATGCATAATGTCCACATTGAATGCTGCCATGGATTATCTCACAGTTTATCAGGATCACTGCACAGAAACCTCGATTTAATTTGCCACAATGTTTAATTCATGGACCTTTTCATTTTCATACATCACATGCACTCGCATATAGCACCTTATTAATTATGTGACTTCACCTATCTTCGATTTGCATCTCAAAAGAGGTTAGAGGGCGGCAGAGTGGCTGCTTCATGTGTCCCCACGTGACATTATAGCAACTTGCAAAGTCAACAGAAAGGTGTTAATGGTGTCTATATATAAAACAAGGGGCAGGTAGCCGGGATATAACCAGCAGTGAGGACAGTGTGGCTGAAGCACTTCAGCCCTTTGCTATTATTTTACGAGTCCCCCGTGGGCCTGGAGGGTGCAGGAGAGGAGACAGATTCTGAAAGATCTAATTAAGCAAAGCGAAATGAGAGAGCCGAGATCCTCAGCGCAGGACACAACACAAATCAGCGGCCGTTGACAGTGGGCTGCAGGGCAATGGGGCTTTGCAGTAAAGGCCGCTACTCTAGCCTCCAGATAATGACCAACCCTACTTCTCTGCGCTCCTCAGTTTAACTTTCTTTATAGCTCAGGGTTAAGTTGAGGGTTGTGAATCTCAATCTCATTATGTAAAACATCAGCCTGCAAATTTAGGTGTTTTGTTTTATTTGCACTTAAAGAGGTAATTAGTGTTTTCTCCGTAGCTGGGTGGGTGCCGGCGAAGACGCAGATGACTCCATCAGGTGTCTTGTTTTGCACACAGTCAATGGAGTGGAAGACAAAAGCTACTTTTGGTAACACTTCATTTTACAGGTCGGACAAATTTCATGGTAATTGGTTGATAATTAGAAAGTAACCTATTTGAAATTTCTTTGGAATTACTGCCAAATTACCCGGCTGTGTGCTGCTCTTCATCGGAGGTGGAAAACTAATAGAAGACACTCCTGATCAGGCACAAATCTCACCATTGTGTGACTTATTGTCTACACAAATGTAACCTGGTAGCTTTATAAGAAATTTCAAAAAAGTTATTATGCTAATTATTATCTATTTACCAGCAGACATGGAAATAATTGGGGTGGCTGTAGCTCAAAGGTCGTCCTTTTAACCACAAGGTTAGCGATTTGATCCCCGGTTCCTACAGTCTGCAAGTCAAAGTGTCCTTGAGCGAGACACTAAACCCCAAGATGCTCCCCGGGTGCTTACAGCAGCCCTCTGCTCCTAAAATACTTAGGATGGGTTAAATGCAGTGGTCAAATTTCATGTATGTACCTGTATGTCTACGACAAATAAAGGTTTCTTTCTTCTTCTTCTAAAGCATATTAATTAACTTTGCATTCTTTTCCTGGAAATGTATTAAATAAATCAGCGGAATATAATTATTTTTTAATATAATTATTAAATAATGTTTATAATAGATATAAAATAATAATAATAATAAAAGTCCAGAGTCAAGTCCCAAGTCAAGACAGCCAAACAGTAGTTTTTGATCAATTTTTGAGGTAAATATTGGGGTAATTTGGCAGTAATTCCAAAGAAATTTGGAATTAGGTTACTTACTAATTATCACCTAGTTACCATGAAATTTGTGGACCTGTAAAACAAAGTTTAGCCGTACTTTCTTTCCGTGCCTGAAGAGCAAGTAAAAGTTCTGTACTCACAACTTGGGGGTTGCTTCCCAATTTCGAGGTGCAGGCTGTGTGGGATGTAAAGAACTCTCTGCTCAGCATTCACACGCTATTCCATCTGAGTGGAGAATAAATGTCTTCGGGACACCTGGCGCCAAGGCTGTGACTGTCTGGTCTCTCGGGTTCGTTTTCTGAACAGAAAGACCTTGGCGTACAAAGACAACAGGCTTGATTATGTGAGTACACAGGAAGGTCTCCCAACATTGTTGTGCTAATCACGTTAGCGGGCACTGACTCAAGGCGGGACAGATGCTAGGCAAAGGGCAATGGGGTTATGTTATCCTGATTAGAGGAGGCTTTGGGGGGGGTTTTGTGAATCTCGTTTCCTACCTCGGCGTCACCTTGCAGAGGGAAAAGTGCCATCGGTTCTTTCTCTCGCTCAGTCAGTCTGTCGGCTTTTTCTTCCACGTCTCACTTGTTCTCTGTGTCTCTCTCTAGTATTCACTAGAGCCTCAGCCAGCACCGATTGTGTCTTTTCATTCAACAGGGCACATTTCTTTTCTGGTTATCAACCGCCTACACATATAACAATACGTTTTCGGGAGAATACTTCCATTTTTTCCCTTCTTGAGGATTTGCCCTTGCTTCGAGTCGTTAAAAGCAGATTTGTTCCTTTGTGACATGTTTGCCACGGTTCACATGAGTATGCTCAACACAAACTTCTCAGTGACTCACAATAGAAAAACATGTGCTATGGACATATTCACAATATGAAGACTGGTGGAAATAATTTATACCCTTTGTCATATTCTGGCAGCTACATTATTAAATTATTCACATTTTTTGTGATTTCTTCATAGCATCGATCATAGTTCATTTTATCTTATGAATTAAATGAAAGTTGAACTTAAATTATTAACTGATTAACTTAATAGTCAATGTATATTGGGTACCTCCTGTCCCTTTCCAATATGTAAATCTTACTACAGTACATAATACACAGTGCATACTTATAGTACATTACGTCTCCTTTAATGGCTCTCATTTTCAAAGAAAACAACACAGTAAACTAATAGTAGAATAACATGAATATCGTTTGATATAAAATCTATGAATAATAATAATAAAAAACATTGACTAAAAAGTTATTACTGCCTGTGGTAAGACGGGCATTGCAGACGCAGTGCAGACGCAGTGCAATTGTCTGTTTGGCAGCTTTCAATTTCCAATTTAAAGTGATTCAACACTGCAGGCATTTAAGCCGCTTGTTAACTTTTTAAATTCTTCCCTGCCACAACTTGTGGATGACGTCTGTTTCTGATGCATATATGACAGCTGGGGCAGAGGGGACAAAACGATTTAAAATGAATCAAAGATCAGAATGTTTTTAGGCCTAAAACAGTTGATGCCTTCCAGTTAAAATATGCCAACGCGAGTTGATCTCTGAAGCTTCCTTTCCAATGGCAGCATGTATGAGAATGTTAACAGATGGCACTGCTGCGATGACCCATAAAGTCGGAATACTATAAATAACTGATGCATTTCTTCTGCTCCCTTCCAGGGTCCTATATGCTGGTGAACTCCTCCCAGCATGCCGTGGGTCATCGCGCTCAGCTGATGCTGCAGACGCTGAGTGAAAACGACACGCACTGCGTCCAGTTCAGCTACTTCCTTTACAGTCGTGACGGCCACAGTCCGGGGGCCCTACGGGCGTACGTGCGAGTCAACGGGGGTCCGGTCGGCAATCCGGTGTGGAACACGTCGGGGTCTCACGCCAAGCAGTGGCACCAAGTCGAGCTGGCCGTCAGCACCTTCTGGCCTAACGAATACCAGGTACAAACTCTGTCGCTCTCGGCTCGAGATTTCCTCACCCTCACATGTGATGATGTGGCTAATGTGTCTGTGATTTCATGACGTGTTAATGAAACAAGACGCTCCTCTGACGAGCTGAACAGTCTCATTTCCGTGATTAAGATCTGCAGACCCACGGACCGACATCTTGTTCAGATGAAAAATGGTACACAGTGAGTCTCTGTTGATCACCACTCATTTTAGCCTCGAGGTGAATCTGGTGTTAATTACTTGCATTTGCGATTTAATTAGCATTGATTCCCTTGTGAATGTAGCCAACGTTAGTGCTCGAGGGCACTAACTAGGTCTCTTGTGGGCATGCCTGGTAGATATTTCACCCACTGGGGGCCTGTGTACTGTGTATTCAGCCGACTCCCAACATTTTGCATGGCTTGTCATTACCTACTTACAGACAGACGTTTGACTGGCATCTACTGTTGGCGGCTGATGTGCTGCGGTCTGTAGATGGCGTAGTCAGGTGAGCACGAGGGATATCCATCTATTAATCCAATTTCTTTTTTTTCTGCCAACTCTGCGGAGCTGTCAAAAAGCAATTAAGTTGACTAGTGTGCATTTTATCAAGAACTGTCAATCCCCCTGACTTAATTAAAATTCTATCGGGCTCTGCGAGATCTGACCTTCACTATGTAAAAGAAAAGATAGTGCTTTGTATAAACAGAGGGCTAGATGTAGGCTGACACTGTTCTAAAAATAAGGTAGACTATTAGACATACAGCATACACACAGAAACACTCCCACACAAATATCTTAGAGAAACTTTTGGTCCATTCACAAGGACATATACAGTTACAGGCTTTATTCTCATTATTTTAAGACAAATAAATACTCCTTTGAATAATATTTGGCACTTTGGCCAAGGGCAAATTGAGATTATGTTTGTTTTATTCAAAAAGACACCGTATCCCATAAGTCTTGGCCACTGGTACACTGTCAAATCCTCATGGGGATTTGTTGGGAAAAGTCAGATATTCCATCTCTAAAGCTCATTAATTAACACATAATATCAAATTAGTTTTATTCTTACAAAAACTGTTATGTAAGAGCAATAAATTGTGGTTTTACAGAGGGTTATATGCTGGACTATTTCTTGGCTTGACGCAGTGACTTCCTGGAGTCTGGTCGTCAGGTCTCTCTGCAGGTTGCTAGGCAGCTGTTTATGAATTAAACATTTAAACAGAGCCAGGCTAGCTGTTTTCCCTTGTTTCCAGCCCTTATGCTAAGCTAAGCTAATCACCTCTTGGCTCTCAATTCAGCGTACAGACATTCGAGTGCAGTCAAGCTTCTCTTCTACTGTAAAGGCCTTCGCACACCTGCTCCTCCAGTTCCATGTCGAAGTATCCTTGAGCAAGACACTTAACCTCAAGCTGCTCCCGAAGGCTGCGCCATCAGTGTATGAATGTGTGTGTGAATGCTGACATGTAGTGTAAACTAGAAGGTGCTAATATAATTGCAAGTCCATTTACCATTACCGTTTACATTGTGTCAATCTCGTTTACACACCGACTCCGACGTCCGTCGTTCAAGTTTTCGGAACAGGTTTGATTTTCTGCGTTTTTTTCCGCATCCGTCAAAAGGCATACGAGGGTTTTTGACCACTCAGAGCCACCGTCTGTTCAAACATCATCATCCAGAATGGCATGATAAACATTAATTTCGTCTCCCAGCAAAAAAGCACTTTACAATAAAGAAATAAAGGAATACATAGATGCGGAATTTAAAGATAGATGATGGCAGGTGATTGCAGAACAGCTTGGAATGGTTGCAAAACAAAAGATATGGGAAATATTAGACGGTAGAGATTGTGCTCTAGGCAGCGAAACGATAGCTTCTTGATAATGTCATCCATTCATTCGCCCCGTTTGGGACTAGCGCTATTAATTCAGTTTTGTCTTGTAATGCAAATTTTTGCAACAGATAAAATAACAAATAATTAATATTAAATAATAAAACACATTGGACTAAATGTGCAAGATTTCCTGTGGGTAATGTTTTTATCGAATTTAAATGCCGACAAAATATTCCTCCTTCTACCTTACAGTCACTGATATGTATTTAAAATGAGAACATACTGTAATACTAAGGGACTCCCAGCCTTTTAGAAATACCCTCTATGGGGAAAACCCATGAAGTTACAGATGCTAGTGGAGCTGAGGCTATAGACTTTGACTCTTTAATATACTGTATTTTCAGGTCTCATCTCAGTAGCTACAAATCGGTATACAGGACGACTGCGAGCTAATCAGTGCTACTGCCAGTCACACCTTCTCTTGATCTTTGCCCCTCGTAAACAGGCCAGCTAGGACCCCTGCCAGTGAAACTGTTCATTAGCTCAATTGTGCAGCAAATAACGAGGTCCTCACTGTCGTATTCTTTTCCTGACATTTTCAGTCTGAATCATTACTTTTACAATACCCCTATTAAATGTATTAAATAGCTGTTGCTCTTATGATGAATGTTTAACAACTAGTGAGCTGAAAACGTTCGAGTGTTTTTTTGCTGAGGAGCGCTTCGCTGCTAATGGATGCAGTGAGAGCTGAGCTGAGCTGTGATCTCTCTGTTATAATAAAAACAGCCTCCCTTTCTTTCTTTCACTTTCTGCCCTAGTCTCACCACATCAGGACAGATACATCATAAATGCAATAATAACATGTTTTAACCTGCCTTCTCGTTTTCTGTAAACTGCTATTGAATGTTCTGTTCTCCTCGTCCTCCCTTCCTCTTCCCTCACCGTGGAGTTGTGTACTCTCTTGTCTCACAGTCCTGTAAGCATCGCAGGACACAGCAATGGCTCATAGGTGAGTCAGAATTGTGCTGTGGCATCCAATGAGAGGCTCCAGTTAGGAGAAGGAGGTTTATAATGGGCTTATGAGGAGGAGTGGATGACTCTGAAGACAGAACAAACAGTACAGGAGAAGGAGATGGGCCTAACAATTACATTAGTATTGACAGTACAGTACAGCCTTTTAGTAGAACATCTTGAACAACCTCGCATTTATCTAATTTGATGATAAAAAAAAATCGACTGTATATAAGAAGTTGAGGTAGTCACCGTGACGTCACCCATTGGTTTGTGGACTGCCGTTTTGAAGCCTGGAATTCAGCATTTTGGCCGTCGCCATCTTGGTTTTTTGCAACCAGCTAGTCTGGCTATGTCCTAAGGTGACAACATCTGCCTACCAGCCATAGACTGTATACAAGAAGTGGACATAGTCACTGGGATGTCATCCATCGGTTTGTGGACTGCCATTTTGAAGCCTCGAGTTTTGTATTTTGGCCGTCGCCATCTTGGTATTTTGCAACCAGAAGTCACACGAGAGGTTGGAGCTAAGTACATCCAAACGCTGAATAAGACATTTTTAGGCGACCAAAAATGTTACAATTAACTTTTATAAACTGAAAACACACTGTGAAAGGTTTAAAGCTCTGAGACGAAAACACGGACAACTCCCAGATCGGACAACGCCGTGGTAGCGACCTGTCAATCACAAGGTAGCCACGCCCTAAAGCATACCCTGCTTCATGGTCTATTTGACTCTAAATGGGACCATAATTTACTAAATGAACATCATGCTGTATTGAAGAAGACTTGAAACTACTAAATTGAGACCATAACCTCATGTTTACGATGTTTACTTAGGTAATAAATCAAGTTAGAAGTAGGGTCATTTTCTCATAGACTTCTATACAATCGGACTTCTTTTTGCAACCAGAGGAGTTGCCCCCTGCTGGCTATTAGAAAGAATGTAAGTTTAACGCACTTCCACATTGGCTTGATTAAATTTGTTAATATTGGGTATTGGTCACCAGGTTTTGGCACCATTAGAGAAAACGTGTCTAATTGTAAGGAATCAAAGCTTTTCCCTCTTTTCTTTCATTCTCATTTCACATTTTCCTTTGACTCAGCTGAGCTTGCTTCTCAGTACAAAGAGAACAAAACAAACTGCCCCCTCGAAGTCACATATACCACAGCTTACATTGCTAATCCCTCCGCATTCAAAAAGCTCATCACTGTGCAACGACACAGGGTCTTGCCTCGGAACACGTCATCGCTCTCCTTTATACACACACAACAGAAAAGGGTAAACGAGGAGGTGTGAGGCTGAATGTTTTTTCTTTAATAGCATCTTATCCTCTGTTGTTAAGCAGCAACAGTGCAATGAAAACAGAGCAACACAAAGGAGAGCAATGGGAATCTGTTACAGCCCGGGTCTGTTGAAATTCACCCGGGACTTTTAGCTCTAAAGCACGTTAGCTGCAGCTTGTGTGACTTTAAACACTAAAGGCTTTGGGTTATATCAGCTCCATAGCAAGTCTAATACAATCACTTTGGATTCTAAGTGATAGATAGGCAGATTTACCCTGCCATTAAACTAGCACAGCACTCTTTTGAAGCAGAGGTGGAGAATAGGCACTTCTTATCGTAAAATAAATCCCAGGAGAACACACATCATTTCAGAGAGGGTTTTCAAATCCGCAGGTTTTTCCGTCTTATTAGATTTCAGGTCATATTAGAGCTCCTAGTTCCTTGCCTACAGCACAGGGATACAAAATGTCAGCGTAGCCTTTTGCACCGCACAGATACGGATGTGAGATTACTATCAAGGCTGCTCATTTCACAATTTCGGGTGTAATGAAATACGGTGTTTACAGCACACAGAAGACGCTGTTTATGTCTTGAAAATGTCATTGAGAATGTAATTAAAAACAATCACTAAGAGAATTAATGTGCTGAAAACCAAAATCAGCCCAATCTTCTTCCCTGATCAGGTTGCCCTTTACATTAATATCAGCGTTGACAGGCATTAGACACACACATCATTTCCTACTATCACAGTTGTGATATTGGGATTTGGCGTTCAATGGATTTTGGGGATGAAAATCTAAGAGAGCAAGATCACCTTGAGATTTCTCGATTGAAGATGTCGTGTGTGTCTGGTGTACATTGCCATATTTCTCTCTCTGACTCTTATTGGTAGAAGTGTTTGCAATAGCTGGAGAACCTTGTTATCAAATATTAAAGATGTTATCCAGCCCTCCAAGACTGCCAACTAGAGCAGGAGACATGTACCCCCCCCCCCTTTTTTTACCGTCTCTCACTTTCTTCTCTCTACTTCGTCTCCTTCCAAATGTCAAAATCTTCTTCAGACGTGCTTTTCTTCTGTCTTGCTTTACTTCTTTACTTTTCCCACATGTTGATATTGCATATAATATATTATTTATCCCCTCTTTCACTACATCCTCCCTGTTGTGTTTGTTGGTGTTGTTGCTTTAAGGGTTAGGTTTGATTTTTATTCCAAGTCTTTCTTAATGCAATACTCACATGTCATGTCAAATGTACATTGATGAGTTGTAACTCCACAGTGACAACAAGACGACAGGAAATCATTGCGCCCTGTCAAGAAATAGTCCAACACATAACGTGTTAATTAGTGAGCCTTAGAGGTGCTTCTATTGTTTTTTTTGTTTTTTTACCTTTGAGCAGAATCAGGCTAACTGTTTTCCCTTGATGCTAGCCTTTATGCTAAGCTAGGCGAGGCTAGGCTAACTAGCGCTGAACTTAACACATAACATGATTGGTATCTATCTTCTCAGCCTGATCTCGGGAAGAATGTGAATAAGTATATTTCACAACATTTTGAATTTGTGAAAGACAAAGAAACATTGTAGATGCACAGATTATCACATTGTGTGCATATCTAGGCAGTGTCCAATATTGCATAATTCAACATACTTTTGTGTGAATAAACAGCAGTAAGGATCTTTTCGGACGCACTGAGCAGTGATTTACATCATCACTTCCTGAGAGCCTCCTTTGCCGGTTGGAGATGTGTAACCATGGTAACCCGTGCCAACCTCATGAGACCAAAACGATGATTTGTGAGAATTAAAGTCTGATTTAATTTTATTACGCCTATAGTAAAGTGGAATCTTATACTTACATTTATATTGAAGCATTATTGACGTTACAGAGCTCTTCAGACGTCAATGTCTGTTATGAACGTTGTCGTCACTACTGCATTGCATTGTGGGATATTTAATGCCGGCATAGTGTCCAGTGTTTGCATACTGTAATATTTCACTGGGAATAGTATGCTGTATGTAGACATGCCAAAAAAAAAAATCTCATATACTGTTTTTAATGTTCTAAATATTATATTATATGAAATATAATGTTAGTATGGCATTTCGGACACAAACTCTATCCTGTTTAACTTGACCTCTTAAGGCCCTGACACACCAAGCAGACTAGTTTTTTGGGTGTGTCCCGCACCGCCGGCTCTAGTCAGCACGTGTTGGAGGTTTTCTGGCCGATTCGGCATGTTAAATCGGCGGAGCCGCCCGTCGGTGAGAGAATGCAATCTGATTGGCTGTTTAGCTTAAACGAATCAGAGAACGAATCCGTGCTGACTGGCCGTCGGCTGTAGTCTTTGCGGTGTGTTTGGGTGCAACTTGTCGGCCAAAACAAATGCGACAAATGCGACGTGTGACGACGCAACAGGTGCCCTTCGTCGCTGCTAGTTCTCTGATGTCGGGTTGGTGTGTCCCCAGCTTTAAACCACACTAGCCCACTTCACAACATTTCCCATGATGCCATCTTGTTTCCCTATTAGACTAATTTGTTTAAGAAAAAGGAGTTACATCAAAGACTTGTAAATGAGAATCCTCATGTCTCAGCTTTGTCTGATAATACGTCCTATTCTCCCCCACTGCAGTCTGCTGAGGGTCCTGCCAGCTGAGCCTGTGGCTATGCAAAAGGCTTTTGTGAAATACTGTAGAGAGCACATTGAGATTCCTAAGATTTAAACCACACTCTCAGACACAGACTGTTATCCTTTGGCATTTTCCACCTGAACAGATTTACTTCAGCACGTGACCTTTCGCCTGTGAATATTTAAAGAGTCATTTATCTATGACTGTGTCTAATGGGGAGTGAAAGCCCTCTGTGTCTAATGGTGTCTCCTCCTGACTGGAGTGGGAAAGGTAGAAGCTGCTTTATGGGGACAGATAAATCATCTCTTGATTTGTATACATAACAATTGCTTCTAAAAGCCAATATTGCAGGGTAATGTAATATGTTATCCTAATGTGCATTTTATATCAGTCATAAATCACTGCAT
>CAKAOH010024634.1:0-48127 GCA_916701665.1 Sebastiscus tertius
TGAAAAAAAAGTTGGAAAAAAAAAGTTGGAAAAATGTTGGAAAACAAAAGTCTAAACACTGTCTGAAAAAGGTTAAAAAAAAAAAAAAAGTCTGGAAAAAATGTCTGAAAAAAGTCTGAAAAATATTGGAAAACAAAAGTCTAAACACTGTCTGAAAAAGGTAAGTAAAAAAAAAAAGTCTGGAAAAAAAAAGAAAATGTTGGAAAATAAAGTCTAAACGATGTCTGAAAAGGGTAAAAAAAAAAAAAAAAGTCTGAAAAATGTCCCAAGAAAAGTCTGAAAAATGTCTGAAAAAAAGTTTACTGTGAGAATATCTAGTGATCAAGTGGACATTTGTGCAGAAATAAATGCTGCAACTCCTCCAGACCAACAGAGGTCTCCCGTGTCTTGTGAAGTGACGAAGCTCCGCAACGAGAAATGTTATCGTCTCCGACCAAAACTCCGGTGTCTCCCTGCGGGCGCAGTCGGGTGGCGATAATGTTTCTCTTCCTGCTTCAGCCCCGGCACCAACCCGCTTTTCCTGCTTCAGCCTCTGGGGCTGAAGCAGGAAAAGCCAACACTAGGATCAGCATTGATTCATGGAGAGACCTCTGTCTGGTCAGCTAACATTACTGCCAAGCAGATGAAATATAGAGTGATATTGTGGTTTTAGCTGACGTGTGTTACCTCACTATTTTGAGTGATGCTCGTTCATGTCTGTTTAGAGCGAGCAATTGCAAGCCCGACGCTGACTTTCGTTGACTTAACGGCCACAGGTGTCGCTGTTTAACAAGCATTTCTGATAATTAATGGACATTGAACTCCTCTGGCTTTAAGTTTTTTTGTTTTTGTTTTTGTATATTTTTTGTGCTGTTTCTTTGTATTCCCTATATATGTCTTTTGTTGAAATAAAATTCTGAAAAAAGTTGGGGGCTTATTGGTCTTATTTTGAAAATACTACAGGAAGTCGTGTGGTGTTACATCTTAACTTGACCGTTGGTGCTGCTCGCTCTCTCGCCTCTCTGAAGGATGCAGCAGCGGGCTGGATGGTGGATGGAGGAGGAGGAGGAGGAGGTGAAAGACTGGAAGGCAGAGAAGAGAACTGAATGAACGGGGGTCTGGATAGCTGGATAAGGAGGAGAAGGGATGCGGTAGCCCGCCGGCCAGCCTGCTTACCGATGATGGTTCCGGTCGTTTTGACGAGAGGATGAGCGGGAGAACACCGACAAACTGCCATCATGGTTTTAGCCGTTATACTTTAGAATCATCACCGACTGATCTCTTCGCCTGTGCCGCGTGGGCGTCAAACTGAAAGAAGCGTCGTGAAATCAAAACATACCAAAAATATAATTTCAACATGGATGCGTCGACGTTACAGACAGGTCTGTTTGTATGGACGACGTTGTGTCTGCTCGGCAGCAGCAGCAGCAACAGCGGTCAATCCTCGGGCCTGCCTCTCGCCATCCGCGTCCCACTGCGGCAAGGCGCTCTAGCCGAACAGCCGACGCTGCCGCTGCTGCTGCCACCTGCCGCCGAACGCGGCAACGCGGGGAAGCAAGGTGCGCGCAGGCGGAGAGGAGCGGCAGCAGGAGCGGCAGCGGGCGGCATCAGCTTCGTGGACATGATTGACAACCTGCGTGGGAAGTCCGGTCAGGGATACTACGTGGAGATGTCCGTGGGCTCTCCTCCGCAGAAGGTAAGAAAGGTTTTATTTTGCATGATTAATATGTTGTCAAAGCACTCCTGTGCAGCCTATATCATCATGCATCTTTGGCCTACACAACCAGCTCCCAGTAGACCACTTACACACCACAAAGCTGACAATAACCTCATATTATTAGGTGAAATTTCATTCATTCATTCATTAAGTCATTCATTCATTCATGCATTCTTTCATTCTCACTGTGCAATATCATTTTCCACTTGTGCAATTTTGTTAATAGTCTGTTTATTGTCAATACTGTATACACTGCTCCTATTTTTATACTTTTATTTGCATGATTAATATGTTATCAAAACACTCCTGTACAGCCTGTATGATCATGCATCCCAGTAGACCACTTACACACCAAAAAAACTGACAATAACCTGATATTTTCATTCATTCATTCATGCATTCATTCAATCTCACTCTGCAATATCATTTTCCACTTGTGCAATTTTGTTAATAGTCTGTTTATTGTCAATACTGTATATACTGCTCCTATTTTGTACTTTTATTTGCATGATTAATATGTTGTCAAAGCACTCTCATACAGCCTATATCATCTTGCATGTTTGGCCTACACAACCAGCACAGCTCCCAGTAGACCACTTACACGCCAACAAAACTGACAATAACCTGATATTTTCAGGTGCAATTTCATTCATTCATTAATTCTCACTGTGCAATATCATTTTTCACTAGTGCAATTTTGTTAATAGTCTGTTTATTGTCAATACTGTATATACTGCTCCTATTTTTATACTTTTATTTGCATGATTAATATGTTGTCAAAGCACTCCTGTACAGCTCATATAATCATGCTTCTTTGGCCTACACACCCAGCACTGCTCCCAGTAAGACCACTTACACACCAAAAAACTGTCAATAACCTGATATTTTCAGGTGCAATTTCATTCATTCATTCATTAATTCAATCTCACTGTGAAATATCATTTTCCACTTGTGCAATTTTGTTAATAATCTGTTTATTGTCAATACTGTATATACTGCTCCTATTTTTATACTTCCTTCTATTTAAATGGTTCATATTTTGTTACACTTAGTTTAGCTCTTTTTTTTACTGTGTTAGCTGATGCATCTTGTTTTTTTGCACTATCCCCTTTGCTGCTGTACACTGCAAATTCCCCCACTTTCGGGACTAATAAAGGAATATCTTATCTTATCTCATCTTACACACTATCATCACAAAAACAAATGAATTGAAACGAAGTACACACACAAAAAACCCCACAAATATGGAATGCAAAATTAAAGGAAGTTGATGGAAAAGTACTTCAAATATAGGCTACTGTCCAATACTGTTGATGGCCCTGCAATGACAGATGGCCCGTGTTTGTGTGTGTGTGTGTGTGTGTGTGTGTGTGTGTGTGTGTGTGTGTGTGTGTGTGTGTGTGTGTGTGTGTGTGTGTGTGTGTGATGTGAGAGAAGGGACCGAATGATACAGACAGATAATGGAACCATTAATTCTGCAGGGTGAGGAGTGCCAGCTGGGTGCAGCTGCGGTGTACAGGCTGGCACGCAGAGGGCGACGGATAGAGGAAGGGAGAGAAAGTGATGAGGTGGTAGAAAAGGAGAAGAAGAAGAAGAAGAAGATGAGAGCGGGAGGGAGTGAAAAAAAAGAAATGAATCAAATGACAAGAGAGAGAGATGGAGACAAGGGACAAGGACTGAATGAGAGAAGAAGAAGAGAGAGAGAGAAAGTGTGTGAGAGAGAGAAGGAGTTTGAGAGAAAAGGAGGGAAACAAATGGAAAGAGGGAGATAAGAGAGAGGGATAGATGGAGGGTGCTAAGTAGGGCTGCGGTCGAAAAGCCTTTTTTTGCTTAGAAAGGTTCCTAACTGAGTGAAATGACCCGGAAGTATCTGGTAGCAGCCATGATTAGAGCTGGTCGAATTCTCTAAAGGCTAAGGATAAGTGCTTCAATGCTTCCTCTCTTATCTCCTTTAGCATAGGATACACTGGACCATCCATTATGAAAAGAAAGGAGATAATGGTATATTAAAGTGGCGGTAGGCAGTACATGTTTGGCATCATTGGCAAAAATTCCATAATAACCTTTCAGCATATTGTAATTCAAATGTTCTGAGAGATAACTAGACTTCTGCTCCTCCTCATGGCTCTGTTTTCAGGCTTTAGAAAATCTAGCCCGTGGCGGGAGACTTTGACCAATCACAGGTCATTTCAGAGAAAGCGTTCCTATTAGCTGTGCTCCGGTCATGTGACTGGAAATTGGCGTTCCTTCAAGTCATCTCAACCTGAACTCAACATGGCTCCCAGGTCACGAACTTTCTCATTTTACAGCTAAACAGTACGCTACAAGATGATTCTGAAAACATTAGAGGTGAGAAATAGGCATTAACGTAACATAATATTGATTCATATTTGATCAGCGCTGCCTAGTTTGACCGTTTGGTCGGAGTTTGCGAGTGATTTACAGCCGGCTCTCATAGACAGCAGATGGACAGCAGAACCTCAGATCAGCTCTTACTGCTTGTTTTCCTCCGGTCTGTGAAATCTTGCAGATGCTGTTAGAAGCACCGGAGGACACCGAGGCACATGATTTTTTTCAGGTTCCCTGTTTCATGTACTACTGTCAGGATATCGCAACCGTTTTATCACATTTCTTTTAATCACATTTGCTCCAATCTCACCTACTTAAACTTTAATGTTTTTCTTTTTTTTACTTTCCCCTATACAAATTGTTTTATTTATTAGTGGTTATCAAATAACAACAGTGAACTTATTATTTTGTTATTTTATTTTTAATTCTTTAAAAGTCACCAGAATGCAGAAAACAAAGTCTCTGAAACTCTAATTTTGATCCCCCGCTTTGGTTTTGAAATCATCCCTTTTTTTACGGTCTCAAGGTCGTCGAGTACGCCTTCAGCACAGTGAAAAACAGCAGTTCACAGACTTGTGTATTATATAACCAGCAGAGAAGTACTGCTCAGGGGTCTTTGACCATCTCATTCATTCAAATGACCAGTCAGGATATCCATATCCATAACAGCACACTGATAGGTCGTTTGAAGGCCTTTAATAAATCTTAAGATATCTTGAATCAAATGATCTGAATGTATTTCTTTCTTTAAAAGCCCCATGCATCTACATAAATAAAGCTTTATGTAAAATGATTTATCAGTCGCTGCGTAAATAGTCTTTAAATCAAATTATCATAATAGCAAAAGTAATAAAAGGCCTTGCATTTAACTTTGAGATACTTGGTAGATGCAAAGTGTTTTAAATGACATCAAGTAATTTACAGTAACTTTCAGATACGGTGTGTTCTGGTAACCACTAGATGACTTCTCCTCCATAGTGGAGGGGGAAGGGCAAATATAATGGCTGGACTAGACAGGCACTCTGCCAGGGAGGACAGGAAGACAGAGAGACAGAGCAGGGAAAGACATGAAGTCTCAGTCAGTGTCAGGATGCAGCCTTTAGTGTGTATGAAAGAAACAGATCCGTCCTGAGCAGTCAGCAAAATGATGGCCAAGAGAGGAAGATGTGTACAGCGTTATTACACTATGACAGTAGTGGTGTTTGTAGGGACAGCATATGAAGGCACGTGTGTGTGTGTATCATTGACATTGATGCATGTGTGTGTTCGAAGCAAAGTGAGGTAGAGAGAGTCCGTATTTATTCTGGGCTTTCAGGCCCAGCCCCAGAGACAGTAGCACTTCTCTGGATATTTAAAGAGCCAATCCATTATTGAACAGCTTGCTGTGGCTGTATGGCTGCCTGTCTGTTCATCTGTTTGGGTGTTTCTGTACCACATATTCTCTTTGATTTGTCAATCAGTAAAATAGTACAGTATGTGTTTATACTACGCTGTAACTGAGGGATATTTAAAATTAAATCAACCTTACATTAGCGCCTGTTAAAGGGATGGTGTTTTGAAGTGGTGTATGAGGTACTCATCCATAGTCAGTGTATTACCTACAGTAGATATTTAGAATATTTTCACCAATTTTCCTTGCTGTCAGACAGTCCTTTCCGACGGGGAACTGAAGCCGTTGTATCCATCTGTGCTCTCGCCAAAGCCACCAGACTCCATTGAATAAAACTGTAATTTTACCTTGCAGAACACGCAGGTTGCTGGTCTACTACTTCCTCGATCAGTTCGTCTGTTTGGGCTATTGTGTGACTTTGATGAATCCGAACTAACCAAAGTCACACAATAAAACAAACAAACTAATTGACCGAGGCAGTAGTAGAACAGCAACTCCTGTGATCTGTGAGGTAAAATTACTGTATTTTTCAATGGAGTCTGGTTGCTCTGGCGAGAGCATAGATAACAGCTTCAGTTCCCCGTCTGAAATGTAGACTTACAGCTGTCTGATGGCAAAGTAAACTGGCAAAAATATTCTAAATATAGTGTACACTTAAACTGATATTGATTTATTTAGGTGGGCCTTTCTTTTAGGTGGCTAAAATACGTTTTGCTGCCGTCCACAGCCGTACATTACTTTGGTTCCGTGCGGGAACTACTGTCTGCTTCTCCAAACTGGGGGTGTGGCAACCGTCATCTACTGTAGGTAATACACTGGCTATGGATAAGTACCTCATGCAACCCCACTTCAAAACACCTGAACTATCCCTTAAACTAGAACCATATCAATGAAAATGTATTAAGTGCATTACAATGTATGACTCACACAACATACTGTACATAGACTAGTATGTATTAAAGCAGCAGTACAAATAAAGAAATTGAAAACATACAGTAAATGGTACCTGTGATATATGGCATACAGCAGTGTATAGACATGTAAAATTGAATTAATATGATGCATATACTGTCGGTATTGTATATTTCTGTCTTCATCGCCACCTGCCATTGTGTTCCATTCACACATTCACTAACTGTTTTGACTGATTGTGCAAAATATGATACTCACATAGAGATGCAGACAGAAGAGGAGGAGATGGGAGAGGGAGGGAGTAGAATGGGCAACCTGAGAGGAGTGGAGGGTTGGAGGGGAGACAGAGAGGGGACGGAGAAGGACATTTAGGGCAACAGGAAACAGCACAGGACACTACAAGGGAAGAGAAATGGATACAGAGAATGACGGGAGGTGAGGCTGACTACTTGTTGTAATTTAGGGAAAATCAGCCATAGAATCGCCTGTAAGAACACCAGTATAAAAACGTAAAGATATCAATAGCACATATTAAAAATCCAACACAGAAATTTGTTTTCCAAGTCTGTCTCCAAGGTAGCAAAGCTACAGATTAAAGTTGCCCTTCAGAGATTGAACATAATCAATTTCACAATGTAACCCAAGCGTCTGTTTTACAAACCTATTGATTTTTGTACACAGCATATATTTAATAAATCTCTCTCTCTCTTTTCCATTATCTCTCTGTGTCATCAGTTGAACATCCTGGTGGATACAGGAAGCAGTAACTTTGCTGTCGGAGCAGCTGCTCATCCCTTCCTGCGCAGATACTACCATCGTTCACTGTGAGTAGAGACTCTAAAAAAGGAGCCACGTTTCAGCTTCTCTCTTTCTTCATTGAGGTCTTACATGATAAATGAATTGTCCATATCTTATTACTGTATCAAACTGGATAAAACAACAATGCTTTTACACATAAAAAGATTTAAATATATGAATGATATAATAATATCTCTGTCTCACCATTCGTTTACAGCTCTAGCTCGTACCGTGACCAGGGCAGGAGTGTGTATGTTCCCTACACCCAGGGTCGCTGGGAGGGGGAGCTGGGCACCGACCTGGTCTCTGTCCCACACGGCCCCAACGCCACGCTGCGCGCCAACATCGCTGCAATCACCCAGTCGGATCGCTTCTTCATCAATGGATCCAACTGGGAGGGAATCCTGGGACTGGCCTACGCCGATATAGCCCGGGTAAGAGCAGCGTATCGCTTGGTCCGTCCAAATCTCTCCTGTGTATGATCAGTTAAAGCCAAATAGGGGTATTCTTGTGAGAATTGAGGTTGTTTAAAGACTGGTTAGAATACTGTACCGTAGAGCTGCATCAATTAACCGATTAGTTGTCAACTATTAAGATAATCACCAACTATTGATAATCGATTAATCGGTTTGAGTATTTTTCAAAGAAAAGAAGTCGAAATTTTCTGACCCAACTTCTTAAATGTGAATATTTTCTGGTTTCTTTACTCCTCTATGACAGTAAACTGAATTTCTCTGAGGAGAAAACAAGACATTTGAGGACGTCATCTTGGACTTTGGGAAACATTTTTCACCATTTTCTGACATTTTATAGACCAAACAACTAATCCATTAATCAAGAAAATAATCGACAGATTAATCCACAATCAAAATAATCGTTAGTGGCAGCCCTACTGTACCATACTTCCTTTTTTGTCCCTTTCTCAGCTTTCTGAATTCCTATTCTGGTGTAAGAGGGTGATTACTATGATGATATAAGATGAGGGATATAGTTTTTTGATAATTCAAATTCAACTTCACATTTGGAGGATGTGATAAGAAAAGCAACACCCAATTTTTGGATATGTAACTAAGAAATATTATAAATATATTGTATGTTGTTATATTATATATAATATTTAGTATTTACTTCTAAGGAAATTAATAATACCACTGTATTCACTGGGAATGTGAGATGGCAGGATGAAACGTGATTTGACAAAAGGTATGCTGATAGGTCAGGAGAAGGATGAGGCTTGTTTAATATTTTGGAAGCTAAGAACAGCAGCTTAATTTAGCCAGTAGAGCTATCCTACTTCTCTCTCTCTCTTTCCAGCCTGACGAGACATTGGAGCCTTTCTTTGACTCTCTGGTTCGCCAGACTCCCGTCCCCAACCTCTTCTCCCTCCAGCTGTGTGGAGCCGGCTTCACCCAGAACAACTCCCTGGGCAGCGCTACTGTTGGCGGCAGCATGGTGAGACACACACACACACACACACACACACAAATCATGTATTGTGTATTGTCATATTTGGAGCCAGTTCTGGATTATATCTTTCCCCGTGCTCTTAGATCATCGGAGGAGTGGACCCATCGCTCTACGTGGGAGAGCTCTGGTACACTCCCATCCGTAGGGAGTGGTACTATGAGGTCATCATCGTACGTATTGAGGTGAATGGACAGGACCTCAACATGGACTGTAAAGAGGTAAGATCAGATAGATAAACAAAGAAAGAATGATTTCATGGTTAATCACTGATGCTAAAAGCCATGTACGAGATTTATAACAGGCGACTGTTTGTCTGTCTTTTACAGTACAACTATGATAAGAGTATCGTGGACAGTGGCACCACCAACCTTCGACTGCCTAGAAAAGTCTTCCAGGCTGCAGTCAAGGCTATTGAAGCAGCCTCTGCGGTCAGTCCTTACCTTATAGATCCCCTCATATCTGTATTATTATCTCTAATTTTCTTCCTCTGTTGCTGCCCCAGTCATTACGTACTTATAACATCACGCTATTAACACACACAGACACCTACTGGATAAGCTCCAGTCTCATGACCACATGACCCTAATTTGTAGTGAGCGGGAATGGGAAAGGAAAGAATGAATGTCCTCCTGACCTTGTTTTTCAGACCGAACAGTTTCCTTCTGGATTCTGGCTGGGGGAGCAGCTGGTATGTTGGCAGACGGGCACTACACCCTGGCACATCTTCCCACTCATCTCCCTCTATCTGATGAGTGAGAACCACAACCAGTCCTTCAGAATCTCCATCCTACCGCAGGTAACGCACAGTCAGCCTCATGGGGCAACATTCTCTTAAAGTTCTCTTATATTTTCTCTTAATTTGGTAGTCAACTCCAGATGCACCAAACGTTCTTAACCATCCAGATCTGCTCTTACCCAGATGTGCTGAATGATGAATCCCACTTGATCATAAATTGGAGGAGTGTGGCCGATTGTTTATTATTAGCATAGGTAACACCGCTTAAACATTTATAGGGCAGGTGTCGTGCCGTGTGCAAATACTCTGGCACATGCCCAAGAATTGGAGCGTTGCCACCAAAAAAATGCACTTGCACAAGGAACTACAGATAGACAGATAGATAGAGAGAGAGAGAGAGACTTTATTGGTCCCAAATTGGGAAATTCTAGAAAAGCAGTAGCGAAGTCGAGGTACTGTTAAATAAACTTAAACAAAGTAGATGTGATTTTGTGGATTGTGAAAACAAGATGTTTTTTTCTTGTCTTGGTAAGAGTGCTCTCGACCACTTGTAAAATTTTCTCTTACCTAAGAGAAGAGCAAAAATAAGAAAACAGTAATGAATCCCAGAAATCAACGGGTATTAACAAAATAAGAACAAATCGTGGATACGAACAAAAATAAAATCTGTTCATGTGGCGCTTCCTGCTTGAGGCCCAGTATGTCGCACTGGAACTGAATGTGGTTACATAAAGTTTACTCATGTTTCAGGTCACGGATCGACTTTGTGATAACATTTGTTCCAAATCAACATCAACATAACATTTTCAAATCATCAGCAGCTACTATGTTTTACTTTACCTGGATTCATGATGGGAAAATTACATTTTTGTCCAGTGCTATAAAATGTAACTGGTTTAAATAGTGTTTGGAGAGAGGTGTTTGAATTACCATCTAAGCCTATAGACCTTGTCATCGGCATTCTGTTGCTAGGGCAACAGCTTTGGTCCAAATTGACTTCCTGTCAGCTACTGCATTAACAACTATTGCTACAGGAAATACAAAGGGACCCATTTAGAGTGTTTATTTTGACAAGTTTCTGTAAGAACTTTTGATATTTATTTACTGGCAATGAAAATAACTCATTACTGTGAGTCATGTAAATCCTCTGCAACTCTGAGGTCTTAATTGATTTCAATGCCTGCCTGTAATCCTGAATAAATGCAGTTTTCATCACCCTCTGCCCTCCTACAGGAAGTCTGTTTACATTAAGTCACCCTATCCTTCAGCCATACTCTTTTATGTAGTCTCAATAGATGAAAGCCTGGCGAGGTACCATGAGGAGAAAAAAATAATGACCACATTTCAGAGAGAATTTCCTTTGAATATATTTTCTAAAGCTTTTCATAAAGCTCTGAAAAGTAATTAAGCGTTTTTTATTCAAAGCCATTCAGAAAGGCCTTGATGGTGGAGGAATGAAGGATATTTTACAGTGAGATTTAGAAGCGAGGTTCAGAGCTGTAAATCTGTGGGAGGACCGGTGACCTTGATGCTGACAGCAGAATGAAACGCTTGAGAAAAGTTTTCACTTTCATTGCCTTCTGCTTTAACCTGTATAGCACAGGTAGAACAGCAAATCACCATGTATAGAATATACACCGACCCTACCTATGTACAGGAAAACATCAAAGATGAAGTAGGAGGGTTAGGGTTAACATGTTAATCACTGAGAGCTGATATTCACATTTTTAAAATAAACATATCAAACACATACACATATTATGTGTTATGTTATAAAGGATTGTTTGTGACCAAGATATGTACCGAGTGGGGCCTTTTATAGATGCAAAACAAACATGTCACTGCTCTCTGGTGGACAAACTATGTAATGACAGTACTTTTCTATAACACCTGTGATATTTATACTCTGTTGTGTCGTATCGTGGACAAGGACCACACCAGATGTGACAATTTCATAATCAACCTATATATATATATATATATATATATAAAAGCGCACATCACCCAACGACACTTGAATAGGCTGCACAAAAACACTCTCTTCCACTCTGGTAAACATAAACAGGAAGTAAGCACACAGACACGTCCTTTTATTCTAATATGTTCCTAGTTTTTCTCAGGCATTGATGAAGAGTGTATTTATATCTCTCTTACATAAATGTGCTCAGTGCATTACCAGGCAAAGGTCCAGGATGAAAAGAGGGGAAGGAAGAGAGCATAATAAATCAAACTTAAATCAAAGGGCCATTGATTTACCATATACACAGGCAAAAGAGTACATTATCCGTGCAAAGATTCTTTGTTTCTTTTGATTTATTTCTCCAAAAAACAAGCAAACGAAAGAACAAGAAAATCTTGCTCTGGCAAAAAAACATAGGCCCACTCAGGTGCATGCTGGTCCTATACCTGCCTACCTACATATATAACTGTAAATGCCCAAAGCGTTACCCAATTCACAAACAAAACAAAACAAAAACGAAATATACTAAACAAGAAAATAATTGAACTAACCAGCAAAAGAAAACACCATCAAAAATGTAATTGAAATAAAGCAAACATCTAAAATAATCAATCAAAAAATATTACTTATTATTAGTAAAACAACAACTAAACACTAACAACACAAATATCAAGAGATGTCTAAAAAAAAACACAGTGTGGTTCGTAAAATGAAACAAATTCCCTACGAATTCTACATTACAACATATCTAATCACAGGAAAATATTCAGAAAATGTAGCAAACATAGGAAATATAACACTGGAAGTGTTAATGTGTACCTTTAAAAACAATCCACATATAATTTGATAGGGATTTATACAGTAATGCTCTGTTCTTAATTTAACACAACACACTGCTACATACGTTCAGAGTGAGGGCTATACTTTAAAATGAGCAGAGCACTTCGACAAGGTTGTGTGTTTTCCCCCTTCTCGTATTGTGATGTTCCGTGTCCGTGACTGCTCCTTTGATTTTTCTTTTTTCATTTTTATTTATGCAGCAATACCTGCGGCCAGTAGAGGACGTGGCCTCAGCCCAGGAGGACTGCTACAAGTTTGCCGTGTCCCAGTCCAGCACCGGTACAGTGATGGGGGCTGTCATCATGGAGGGCTTCTATGTGGTCTTCGACCGAGAAAAGAAACGCATCGGCTTTGCTGTCAGCACCTGCCATGGTGAGGAGGAGGAGAGGGTGGAGGAGTGTGCAGGGAAAGAGGGAGATGGAGAATTAGTACGGTTTGTAGTGTGAAATGAAAAAAGAAATCTGGATGCTCATAGAAAGAAGTATTGGGATTGAGGGACTACCTAAAAGGAAGAAAATATGTGCAGGATGGATAAAAAGGGACAGTTCAGGTGTTTTGAAGTGGGGTTGTATGAGTTACTTATCCATAGTGTATTCCCTACAGTAGATGACGATCAGCACGCCCCCAGCTTGGAGAAGCAGCAGGAGTAACTGTACGGTAGAAAAAGCAATGTACGGCTGTGGACGGGGCCGGCAGCAAAACGTATTGTAGCCACCTAAAAGAAAGGCCCACCTAAAAAAATCAATATCAGTGTATAGTGTACGCTATATTTAGAATATTTTCACCAGTTTACCTTGCTGTGAGACAGCTATACAGTCTATGTTTCCGACGGGGAACTGAAGCCGTTATCTATGCTCTCGCCAAAAACAACCAGACACCATTGAAAAAAACTGTAATTTTACCTCACAGAACATGAGAGTTGCTGTTCTACCGCTGCCTCGACTGGTTGGTTTGGAGTTAATGATCTAGACCAGCAACCCCCGTGTTCTGCAAAGTAAAATTACTGTTTTTTTCAATGAAGTCTGGTGGCTTTGGCAAGACAATAGATGGATACAATAGCTTCAGTTCCCCGCTGTCTGACAGCAAGTTAGACCAGTGAAAATATTCTTAATATAGTGTACACTTAAACTGATATTGATTTTTTTAGGTGAGTCTTTCTTTTAGGTGGCTAAAATATGTTTTGCTTCCGGCCCCGTCCACAGCAGTACATTGCTTTTGTTACGTGCGGTAATTCTGTCTGCTTCTCCAAACTGGGGGCGTGCCGACCGTCATCTACTGTAGGTAATACACTGAATATGGATAAGTACCTCACACAATCCCACTTCAACTGAACTATACCTTTAAGGATATCTCATTTAAGAACCTAACATATTAACAGTAGGCTAATAGAAACATGCTATCTGTTATCATGATCTTTGTGTCTCGCAAATACCCACAATCCCCTTCTCCCATTTGTAGTGCATGATGGGTATCGCACAGCCTCTGTGGAAGGCCAGTTCCATGGCGTCGACCTGGAGGACTGCGGCTACAACATCCCTCAGACGGACGAGTCCACTCTCATGACCATCGCCTACATCATGGCGGGAATCTGCGCTCTCTTCATGCTGCCGCTGTGTCTCATGGTGTGCCAGTGGCGCTTCGCCCGCTGCATCCACCCACACGGGGACTTTGCTGACGACATATCGCTCCTTAAGTGAAGGGGGAGAAGAAAGGGGACAAAAGGAGTCGTGGAGACCTACACTTGAAACGCAGGGCAGGGATGGATTGTGTTAAAAGGGAAGTACGTTGTTACACAATACTGGTGCTTTTGAAAGAGAGGGTTTTTCTGGAATATAATAAAGTGTAGAAAACGCGGAATACACAGTGAACAGAGCATTTGAGGATAACTAGAGCCATTACTAACTTCAAGGACAGACAAGAGAAAGTTGGCGTCATCAGCGTCAACTTTGCCTGTTTGAACTACCTATGCAGAATAGCATGGCGAGAGGTGGGAAAATGCAAAAAAAAAAAAATCAGCTCTTTGTTATAAATAGTGTATAAATAGACTTACAGAGATGGATTGGATGCAGAGCTCTGCACGGAGGGGTTTGGTTAAAATTAAAGAGATCATTTACAAACATGGCTAAATGAAGCAACTCACAACCTGGATGTGAATACAAGATGGGAATGCATCATGTAGACGGACGTGGTTTGCTATGGTATGATATGAACATATGAGGTTACATGTGGGTGTTTATAGATCTGCTGTTTGTGGCTTATGAGTGAATGAAACAAGGTTGATATGTGTGAGCATGCCTGTTTGTGTGCACAGCTGTACTGTTAAGTGAAGAGTATACCGAAAGATTTAACGAAGATGATACTTATGAAAATTAAAAAGATACTACTGAGTATGAATAGCATCTATGAAATTACACTATTTTGCCAGCAAAGCATTCTGCAAATTAAGTACGCATAAAGAGGTACGTTTGATGAAATGTCAGATTGTAACAGCATTTATTGTATAAAATCAGTTTTGCTTAGTGTGAAACTGAGACTACTGAACACAGTCAGTATCAGATGTCACTTTTACTTCCTATATTGATAGCTTAAATGTATCTATTGTAAATAAAATTTATGCATTCCAGATCTTCTATTTGCGCAGACACATACACACATTGCTTATCCTACTGCTGCACCATCTGATGATTTGCACATGTAACAACACATTACATGTTAACAAAACCAAGACTTAATAGGGCTTCTTTCACAGACACAGAAACAGCCTAACTCACCACATCTTTCAATGGGGACCATACGTATATGCTTGGACAAGGAAACCAGCCCAATGTATGTTATACACTAAAGAACATTATGTATGTCTACAAGGGACAATTTGTATTGTCTCTCAGCAAGCTGTAAATAGATAAACTCAGAACTGTATATTTATCTGTCAGGTGCTGGCAGCACTGTGGAATCAATAAAGTACTTATTGTAACTGTAACATGTGGCGTCATTTTGATTTCTTCACACAAAACAAAACAAAACATTAACCACGAAAACTAACTTATAGACTGACATGCATTGTTGAATTTTACCATTTCAATGTTAAAAAAGTTATGAAAAATTAACAAGGATTTAGTGTCTTCCCCCATAAATGTAATGTTGGGAAATAATTTAGAAAAAGCAAATGCATGGTCTGGATACCAAAGGCAGAAACTCCACAATAAAACACCTTCAAATGTAGTTCTTGGTGATATTTAGGCCATTGCAGAGCTGTTTTCAATAAATGTTTTACAAACTAAGATCCCAGAAGAATGAAACTTGAAGAAATGTGCACACTCTGCAGCTTAGACCACTCATGTTCATGTTTAGACCATGGTGTAGACCAGGGTCGGCAACCTTTACTATCAAAAGAGCCATTTTAGTCCAAATAATAAAAAAAAATATCTGTTTGGAGCCGCAAAACATTTGAGCATTGTGATGAAGGTAACACAGTCTATGATCTAAGTGTATAGTATAAAAGTCTAATGCAGTGACGGCCAAAGTGCATAGAGTATTATACATTATACATTGAGGGAAAAAAAAAATCGGAGATTTCCAGAATAAAATCATAGTTTTACGAGAAAAAAATTTTAATATTACGAGAATAAAGTCATAACTTTACAAGAAAAAAAAAATCATAATATTACGAGGATAAAGCCATAACTTTATGAGAATAAAGTCGTAATATTATGAGAAATAAGTAATAACTTATAGTAATAAAGACGCATGTGGCTCCGGAGCTGCAGGCTGCAGACCCCTGGTTTAGACTGACAGAGTGCAGTATGGTGGTAATGGCCAGAAAGGAGCCAGCAAACTCAGAAAACACTGAAAATCTCGCGAGATTGCTAAAGTTAGGCATTGATCTCGAATAGTTAAGGTCAGGAATTGACCTTGAATGGTTAAGATTAGAAACTGACCTCGAATAGTTAAGGTTAGGCATTGACCTCGAATAGCTTAAGGTTAGAATAGCTCGTTTATCCTAAATCTCGCGAGATCAGATCGCAATATGCGGGCTCCCATGTAGACAGGACCGCAGTATTTTCCGCTATGATTCTTAACCAATCAGGAACGACGTTTTGCGCAACAACTCTATGACGTAGGCAAGTTTTGTTTTGTGTGACCTGTGTGTTCCGGAAATGGGATGACAAGCTTATTAGTGCTTTAGAGTTACTCATTAAATTACACCAGAAACAGATGAAAAACGGATTCAGGAGAAAGGTAAGACATTATTGTATAAACGTAATGAATTACTAGAGCTACTGAGTCGAACTTATTGTTGTTATTTCACTAGAAAACAGAGATATATAAGAGATAGCGTCACTAACGTTAGCTAGCTAGCTAACTGACAACAACAGAAACTCGAGTCTCACTCCAAGCTCTCACTTTAATCAGTTGTTTTTATCTTATACCGGTTTATTAATTCATCATAGCTGTAATGTTAGAGTGTCACCCCATTAAATGACTATTACCCAAGCTATCTGTCCAACTAGCTGGCTTATCTATTGGCTTAATAAAGAAACTAAACAATCAGCAAAATTGAGAGCCAGCTTAGTTTAGTCACTGCTGTTAATAGGTTTGAATAGACAGCAAACTCGAGCACATATCAGCTGGTTTCACCTCATGTTACATGTTAAAAAGACGCTGAATTTAAGCAGCTGAATGTCATTAAAATCTGAGCTACTGTTGTCAAGGGTGTCTGTTGCTATTATATAGTATTAGTAGTATTATATGTCCTTTATTATGTGGTCAGAGATGGTTAGAAGTTGGCAGGGATTCTGTGTTTTGCTGGAGGACAAAATAGACAAGTTGGATGTGTTTTGTTTTTTATAATACAATCCACAACGTTACTGGGGAAAACAAGATTTCAAGCCATTTATGGTCATTGTGTAGTAAAACGAAATTAGATTGTGACAATCCCATAGGTGCTAATGAAAAGATAATACAATAAAAAAAGAGACAGTGCAATATAAATATAAAAAAATATAAAAGATAATACAATATAAAATATAAAAATACAATATGTATATTGATGAGATGACAGTTTTGCCAGATTATTGAGTAGTGTCTGTCAGATAATTGTATAATTATTGCACAGCATCATATAATTATTGCACAGAGTGATCAGCATGTTATTTGCACATATCCGTAACAGTAGATTTACAGTATTTACATTTACAAAAGTGACCAACGTGTTATTGCACATTTACATTGCACATGTTCAACTCAGACAGAGGAGACGTCAGAGTTCAGGAGGTTTTAAATGATGATGTAATATGATATACCATATATACTATACTATACTATAACTTAGATATAATAAATATGATTTAAATACTTCACTTGTCTTGTAAGCGATGTGTTAATAATAATAATAATAATAATCTTTATTTATATAGCACCTTTCTAAACATAGTTTTAAAGTGCTTGCACAGATACAATGAAATACAGACAAAATAAAAACAACAATAAATGAACAAAACTTAAAGACCAAATAATGAGAAAACTAAAAACCCATAACCAGTGATATCAAAACAATAAATTACTACACATATGCCAAAAGAGGACAATATAAGTTGTGGGAAAAGGTGCACCAAGCTGTTGCCTTACGGAGTTTAAAAAAAAAAAAAAAAAAAAGCCTTTTTATGGGTTTTTAAAAGATATTTAAAATGGGTAGTAGAGCTAGTTAACCTGAGGTCCCAAGGTAGGCTGTTCCACAGTCTAGGGGCATTAATGGCAAAGGCCCTGTCACCCTTAGTCACCAACCTAGACCTGGGTAGAGCCAGTAGAGCCAAGTCAAAACAAGATGATCTAAATAGGTCACTTGCTATGGGTTGATTATAGAGTAGCTCCAGACTGGGTGTGGCAGTTATGACATCTAGCTAGATGACTCTACTACACTGTATTGTAATATAGTAAGTGTCAGAGTCAGGTTCATGTTATTATATACATTTGAACTCCAGGCAAAATAGTTGAAAGAGTATTTAATACCTGTAGTCCAGGCTGGATTACCAACCGGACAAAGCAGGCAACTGCCTTGGGGCATCAGGTGTTACACAACAGGTGTACTGGTTGTTTCTGCATGTCTGGACAAATTAATCTTGTATAATTTGTAGGGATGCACCGATTGCAAAAGTATGGGCCGATATTGATACAAATGTTTTAAATAAAGATTTGGCTGAGTTCATACCGATACCAGTGTTTTGTTGTTGTTTATTTTGTTGTTATTTCTTCCCCCTTTGGTGCCAGGGACACAAAGACATCTTCATTATAAAAAAAATAACTGAACTGTCTTGTCTTCACTCTTAAAGTAATTCAGCCCTTCATTCATATCTTAAATGAGCACAAATTAAATTGTACAAATATATGAAACAAGCTTTAAAATAACCTTTTTCACATGAGAAATAACTGTTTTAGCCTGCCCTGTATACAACTGCCTACTCAATGAGAGGAATTTATTACCCAACAAAAACATTTTGTGAAACATTATTAATATTATTATAAAAACTTGCACACTTTGCTAATGTAGATAATATGTCATGTATATATTGTATAAATTACGTTGTTATTCTGCGTTCATATTTTGTATTTTCAATGCTAGTTGTAGTATATTTATAGTGTATTCTAATATATTCATTATATTGTGTATACTATAGATATTATCTCTAGGGTTGATATGTATTTTTACTGTGTATTTACTGTTCCTGTACATTGCCTGGATAAGCTGCTGCTGTAACACAGCAATTTCCAAATTTGGGATCAATAAAGTACATCTATCTATCTATCTATCTATCTATCTATGAAATGTAATTAAATCAGCAGCTAACAACACAACATTTAGCCGGCACAAAAATGTGCCTTGTGTGAACTGTACTTAGGAGTGACCGATTACATACACCCCCCTAACAGGTTAATCCAGCCGCTCATTTAGTTCCAGCTAGGCTTCGTGTTATTCATTGGGTGCTGTCATGCTGCTATCATAGCTGAAGTGTACTTCATGTACATGCATTAATTCTCCACTGTTGACGTTGAACTCAGAGGTATTTCTTTGCGTTCTATCTTTTAATTTTCTAGCCTAGCAGTGCTAATAGAATAGCATTCATCTGTAAAAGCCTTTTCACAGTAGTCTGTACAGGAACACTGATGTAACCGCAGAGTGTTAATCAAATGTACCGCGGCCACAGCTCTGTGAATTGGCGTCCAGTTAGTGGGATGCTGTGAATTTAATAAGTGGCCTCTGAATGCCGCACACAGATGATAAGCAACAAGCCGCTCATTCTTCATCGCCTGCTCACAACTAACCAGATCTTCTTTTCTCCCTGTCTGTCTTTGTCTCATATCCAGGTTGCTGTTCAGATGAGGAGGGCTTGCCTGGTTGACCCTGTGTGTCACCCTACGTTGCCATGACAACGCCCTATTTCCCCACATTCCTGCTCCTTATTTTTCTGTCCGTCTTCGCCCTCTTGCTTCTGACTGTCTTGCCCCCCGTTGCCCCATCGATTCCCTTTTCTTCCTCCTCTCATCCCTCACCTTGGCCGTCACTCTCCTGCGGCCTGGGTCAACCCTGGGCTGTCCGGCTCCACACTGGCCCACATCACGAGGAAGAAGATGGTGAACACAGCTCTGTGCACCTGGATGTGATAGCCGACAGGGTACAGTACTTCACGAACACTGAACACAGGCGATATTTTAATCTATATGTAGGACAGGCCTATTCAATTACTTTTTTAGAAGAGCCAGATTTGAAAAACAGTGAAGTGCTAGGGGGGCATACATTTCCATTTTTTATCTGATCTGCAAAGCTAGGAATTTAAATGTGAAAACAATACACCTTTATAATCTTAGTAGATTATTGTTTAAATAATTACAATGTTGCATTTAACATATTTTGTATTCAGCTTGACTCTCCTAAATGCCCTCAACTTACAGCAAGTATTTATATACATATATATACTTGTAAAATAAGTATTTCTGTGCTTAGAACGACATAACTAATGAATGGATAATTAGCCTACTAATGAAATGATGATTTTCTAATAATAAGACAGTGTAAACACCCATAAGCTTAGAATGTGAGCACGTTATTTAAATGTATACACAATGATATTGCTTTTAACAGTCCGTAACAGCGTCATTAGTGTGAATGGTAATGTTGATGAACGGGAATAAACTCTTTTATCGGAAGAAATTATTTTTTTTTAAAAAAATACTTTTTTCATATTTATAAATGATCAAAGAGCCGGATTGAGGTCGTTACGGGCAGCCAGTTGAATAGGCCTGATGTAGTGCACTCTGTGAATTTCCCAAAGCTCAAGGACTCATTTTTCTGTTGTGACATTTTCAAAATAAAACATAATTTATGAGGGCTACAATATTTATTTACTTAGTAATGACTGTCTATAATTTGTGGGAATGATACATTTGGTATTACTGTGTTCCTTACTACATCATTTTAGTTTTACAGATATTTTTATAGGGGCTGCACGGTGGTGCGGTGGTTAGCACTGGTGCCTCACAGCTAGAGGGTTGCAGGTTCGAATCCGGCTTGGGGCCCTTCTGTGTGGAGTTTGCATGTTCTCCCCGTGTTAGCGTGGGTTTTCTCCGGGTACTCCGGTTTCCTCCCACAGTCCAAAGACATGCAGGTTAGGTTAATTGTCGACTCTAAATTGCCCGTAGGTGTGAATGTGAGCGTGAATGGTTGTCCGTCTCTATGTGTCAGCCCTGCGATGGACTGGCGACCTGTCCAGGGTGTACCCCGCCTTCGCCCAATGTCGGCTGGGATCGGCTCCAGCCCCCCCGCGACCCCTAACGGGATAAGCGGTTGCAGATGAGAGAGATGAGAGAGATATTTTTATATACATCTTTTTAAATTCAGTTTTCTTTATCCCAGTATGCCACTGTCATTTAACTTTTTTTTAAATTCAATATACTGTACTGTATGTTTCAGCTTTTGTGCTTTATGTTTAATGCTCCCCATTTGTCCCCTATTTTCTGCAACAACCCCATTTCTCATCTCATCTGTTTTAAAATTGCCGAGGTCAGGGAAAAAACACAAGTTGCCCACTTTTAGGAGTATTGTCCTAGTTTTGTTTATCATCAGTATTCTCTCCATCACAGGTAGCAGAGCAGGCTGGTCTGCAGAACCAGGGCCAGATCGGACAACTAGAAGGACACTACTTGCTGTGTTCTGTCAAGCCTGGATCTGTGGCCGATATCTGGAGCAAGAGTGTCTGGCCCGGTGACGTCCTGGCAGCCGACCCTCATGTCCTGTGGTACTCCCAGGACAGAGTGCTGAGTCGTTCTAAGAGATCGATGGCCTTCAACGATCCCAACTACCCTAAACAGTGGCACCTGGTGAGAATCTACACTATTGTGTGTCTTTGTTACCATCTTGCTTACCTAGCTTCCACACTACTCCAAAAAGGAGACCTTTGAAAACACTGCCGACTCCGTTTTAGTTTGAAAACTCTGGGGTTGCGTTTTAGTCTGGACAGGCAGAAACACAGACCTTTGAAAACGATGACGCAGACACCACGTTCGCTTCTTGATCGGGTCTTATCAGTCATGACGTGTCCTTCCCTGATCTGTCACGCCCCCATTACGTGAACCTTTTCCGGAAGAAAACATCAGCTGACCAGCCAGTTCCTGTTTGAAATGCACACAGACAAGTATCACTGGATTACTTTGATACTGAAGAAAATAAAACGCCAAAGCGTCTTTTTTGTATAATTCATGGATGTTTATTCATGGAAATTAGAGATAATTATGTCGTTTGGAAGTGTAAGCCACACTGAATGATATCAATTTATGTCATGTGAGTGTGTTAAGATTTTACTGAGTAATGACTCTTGAGAGGGAGTACAATTTCGGACTCAAATTAACTTCACGCAGAATCTTTGGCCTCATGTAATGCTGACTCTGTTATAACACCTCTATCAGGATGCGGTGTACTAGGTCAACAAGCGTGCAAGGATGAGTACATCCTGTCGCATCTGCTATTGACATTTCTTTAAACACAGCATCCTGTATGCATAAAGGGCTGGGTGAAGTGGAATATACACGTGAGAGTTGTGGTACTTAATCGTTATCTTTTCAGCCAGTCACATTACTCCTCTTATACCTTTTAAACAGCCGTGCTAAATACACATGTTTTCCACACATAACAGTTTTACTCAAGTAATTAATGAAATCTTTTCAATTAGATCTGGCTGTATACATTTACATGTGACTTTAATGCTGCCAAAACGGTGCCTGCATGACTGCAAGAAATGATTCAGTTCCCCATAATAATCCTGTTAATCTATCCTGTTTACATGATTTGAATAGGTTGTCACATTTCCTACATGCAATGGTTCACAACAAATAAAGTGGTAGAATTGGTTAGTTGTGCAAGTTTGCAGAATCAAAGACATAAGTGTGGTTATTTTGCAGCAGCCTGGAGCTGGTTGTGCATGATGGTTAGGATTAGGGTTAGGTTTAAATAGAGGCAAAACTGGGCTAGCACATGAATTACACTATGCTGAAAGGTTGTTATGGATTTTTTGCCCAATAATGTCAAAAAATAAACTGCCTCCCCCAGCTTTAATGTGTCGCGTGGTTGCACAGTGTGTGTCCTGTGGGTATAAAATTATCAGATGACCAAAGTTCATTTCAAGGTAAAGTACTCCATAGTGATGATTAGGCTAGTCTTTGCGTCACAGTAAAAGTAGAGGCGGTAGAAGCACTTTTGGAAAGCCTCACTTCCCCTTTCCTTCACAGTATGCTCTCTCCTGTACTTTCCATCTTTACATGACCTCAACCTCAACCTCCCCTTATTGTTCTTGTTCTTCCAGCACAATTCCATCAGTAAGGGTATGGACATCAACGTAACAGGGGTGTGGGAGCGCAACATCACTGGCCGAGGAGTCACGGTGGTGGTGGTAGATGACGGCGTGGAGCACACCCACCAGGACATCCAGCCCAACTATGTAAGTCAAAACTAACAGTTGTTCTGTTCGATTGTAAATATTTCCTGTTACTTATGAACTGCTGCCATGGCTGAACATTTTGAGAACAATAAAGGAAAGAAGCCACTAGGAAGTTTACCAGCAGTTCCTTTTCCAACAATCATTTTTCAACCCTCTCAGAGTCCAGAGGGCAGTTATGACCTGAACTCCAACGACCCGGATCCCATGCCTCACCCAGACTTCCACAGCGACAACCACCACGGGACGCGATGTGCCGGAGAGATCGCAGCCGTTCCCAACAACAGCTTCTGTGCTGTGGGGGTGGCCTACGGCAGCAAGGTGGCAGGTACAGACAGTTTTGAATTTTAAACTTGGATTTTTAAGTGTTAAGAACCACCGAGACGCCTCTCACGTGTTGTTTTCTATTCAGGTATCAGAGTCCTGGACGGCCCGCTGACAGACAGCCTGGAGGCCATAGCCTTCAACAAGCACTACCAGGTCAACGACATCTACAGCTGCAGGTAACATACACGTCTCTCTCTGGTCCTCTTCGTGGCTAGAGTGGCTTTTATAAACAGTAAAATATCACATGTGTGCATGTGTCTCCTGATTCCACAAACCTTTGACAGCCTTTGTTTGAATACTTATAATTTAATGTACGTCTTGCTTGGATTCTTCTCCTCTAGTTGGGGTCCAGATGATGACGGACACACTGTGGATGGACCCCATCCTCTGGGCAAGGTATGAGGACAACAGTTTGTGTGGTGGTGGAGTGATTTTAGTCCTGCAGAGGGCAGCACACTGCAACAGATTAATTACAGAGGAGTCGGCATGTAGAAAAACTTTAAGCACATAAAGTATAATCTTCCCTATTTTAATCACAACATGGATTTTTTTTTTCCTCTCCACAGGCGGCGCTGCAGCATGGGGTGATCGCAGGCAGACAAGGCTTTGGCAGTATCTTCGTGGTTGCCAGTGGCAACGGAGGTCAATACAACGACAACTGCAACTATGACGGCTACGCCAACTCCATCTACACCATCACAATCGGTAAGACACGGAGGCTCTCATGCGTGTGAGTGTTCACTTGTGTTTGGGGTGTGGACATGTGTGCACCCGTGGCCATAAATAATCATTGTGTATGTGTGTGTGTGTGTTGCAGGAGCGGTCGATGAGAAAGGCAGGATGCCGTTCTACGCCGAAGAGTGTGCGTCCATGTTGGCTGTCACTTTCAGCAGCGGGGGGAGCAAGCTGAGGAGCATTGTAGGTCTTACTGTAACACATACACATACCTGTACTTCTATGTTTGTGAGGACACTAATTGACATAATGCATTGCCTAGCCCCTTACCCCAACCTTAACCATGTCGAATCCCCACCCTAACCCAAACCTAATTCTAATCTGAGCCTTAAAACCGAATCTGAACCCTCAAACAGGCCTTTGAAGAAGTGAAGCCCGGCCAAAATGTTCTCACTCTGTAGGTTTGAAACTCAAATTGATCCTTACAAAGATAGATGTATAAGTGTACACAGACACACACACACATAAAGGATGACTAGACCAGAGAATCGATGTTTAGTGGCATAAGGAACAACAGGAAAACAGGAAGTCAATGACAAGCTACTCTAAAGTGAAAAAAGACTTGAATAGATGATGTCATTAAGTGACATATTCTGGAGTTGGTCCAGTCACAGTGAATAAAGGTGTTTTCAGTTTGTGGTGTTAAAACAAGAGAAACCTACTAAGGTTGGGCAACATGTTGAGCAGCGGCTAAGCGGCTCTCGTCCTTCAGAGGCAGACCGGTAAACTAGCAACATAAAATGACATATCGGCCAAAAAAAACAACCACCGATGTACTCAGCCAATCGCTGATAGCAGATATATTCGTCCAATCGCCCAACCCAGTATCACAATATTCAGTGACTTAAACTTTAGATTTGTCATATACATACAGGCACATACATGGATTTGTAGCACTTGTAGCTATGTGATTCAAAAGCAAAACTATTAAATGCATCTGCTGATAGTGAAGTGGACTGAGAAAACATTCATGTCAAGATCTGATAACCATGGTAACATGAAGTTAAACAGGGGTGTGTCGCTTTACCGTGTAACGTCGCAGTTTTCTCATTATAAAGTTTGTGAAACGTAGCGGGTACACAGTAACTAGTCTTAACTAATAATGCTCATAATCAGTTATTTCTGTGTGAGCTCCTTGTGATACCCGAGAAGATAAATAAACACGTAAAGGCACAGTAAAGTGCTGCATGACTTCAGTCAGTCACAGGAATTTCATTTCCCTGCTTTAGTCCATGTAAAGAGCTGCAGTGAAACCGCAAAACAATCTAATAGTAGTTGTTTATTTAATACTTCTGTTTTTTTAGCGGCTTTAACAAACATTATTTCGTATAAGGCCTTTATTAAAATCACAAAGGCCTCAAGTGCTGTAACAGGTGCTAATTTGTCTAATATTAAGCCCAGGAACATGCTTCATTTTTTCAAAAAGATCGATGAAAGAAATGCAGAATGAGAGTTTGCATTGCATGGGACAGAAGCTAGTGGAACAGAGGCTAGCCCAGTCATGACTCCCACTCTCTGTAGCGCTGATGATGCAGGACGACATGACCAAAACTGTCCAAATGTGCTTTATCTGAACTTATAGTGGTGGTTTCGCGAATGTTCCAGTAACGTCAACATTGTGTCCTAGGATATTATATTGTAGTTGTATTGTAGGATTTTCTCCTGAAGTCTACAGATAATATATTCCACAACATGGCGTGTAAAATCTAAATTTTGTTGTGGTCTGGTCTATAAAGTTTTCTTTAGTGATTGTGACAAATGTTTAAAAAAAGCTGCTCCACATCAGGAGGAGCAGAGAGACTATTTTCATCGGACGGATGATGACAGGAGTAAGGGCCCATCGAAGCCGCTGACCTGTATTTGCCACTGTTTGCGGGTGTCACCATGGCAACGCAGTTTAACCCAGGGATGTCAGCGCCTTGGGGGAAAGAGCTTAGCCACGATTGGCTCTCTCTCCGGAGAAGACTGGTCCACCACTGACCGCAGTATTACTCACAGGCCAAGTGCTGCTGACCACACACTGCCCACTAGTGTATCACTCTGAAGAACCCATTAGAGTCTTCCAAGAGCAGCTGCAAGAACGAATGCATTTTATATCTATATTAAGTTTATATCTTAAATAATAATCCAAACTCTAAAAATAAGAAAATTCATTTAATTTTCTTCACAGAAATGAATAATATAGGCCAACTGCATATTAAGCCGAGTTTCCACCAAGACGTTCCTGGTAATTTTAGTCCTGGGACTACTTTTCAAGGAAAATCAAGGCCTCGCCTGTGGAGCTTTGCTGACCTATAGTGGGGGTCGGGACACCTAGGTTGGGTACCAGTGGTCTCGATTCAGCCATTTACCAAAAGAGATTCAGAGTGACATGTGGAATTGATAAACACAATTATGCAGCATGTTGAGGTACAGAACTTGTCTCCCGATGATGCTTGTATACTCTCACCACATAGACAGCTGCTCTGGATGAACATGCTCATCACTGACTGACATAGTAGGTTGAAACGTTCTACACGGCTGGAACAGCTGGTGGAAAAGACCCACATGTCGTCCGCATGTAAACACAGAGAGCTGGGAATTCCTCAGCCCACATCGCTGTGGTCCATCTGTCAGACAGGCTGTCACTTAACGTGTGTACCAGCGGGTGGTGTACATGCACATGTGCGCCTTGCACATGGATGGATTTAACTGTCCACGACTATAGATCTCACACACAGACAAACCTGTCAAACAATATTATATTGGTCCTTTTTTTGCTTGCTCATTAGGTTAATCTTCTCTGTAAATCTTTCCTCTCTTACATTCGTTTAGGTCAACCACTATCTGTCAGGATACATTTCCATCTGTGTATATACATTGACTTTACTGCTATTCAGTTTAATTTGTACAATGTGTTCTTTTTCTCTTTACATCCTTTCATGTCTTTAAAAGCTGGACCTCTCCCCGGCTTTAAACCCCTGTCATACCGTCCTTGTGTATTCCATTAACTCTACACAAACAGCGTTGAACTCTGGCCGCCTGCAGTAAATATGTCGCTTTGTCAGGATGGCTCTGGCGCCTGATGAAGTATCCTTTAGTTGTTAGTTTAGGTGGAGAGCCGTCATGCTGAAGGATAGTTTGTGTTGGATGTACGCCGTGAAGGGTTCTGTTAATGTATACTTGCACATGTGAGTGCCAGTTTGTGTTTGGCCTCCTGCCAGAGCTGTGACCGCCCTTGCACTGTTTTGTACCGTGCATGAATCTCCTGTCTCTGTCTCTGCAGGTGACGTCAGACTGGTTCATGCAGCAGGGGACCGGCTGTACGGAGGGACACACCGGCACGTCTGCCGCGGCCCCCCTGGCGGCAGGAATGGTGGCCCTCATGCTGCAGGTCCGTCCCTGTCTCACCTGGAGGGACGTACAGCACATCATCACTTTCACTGCCACCAAGGTACAGCAGGCCTGGGGAAATGTCTTCCTGCATCAGTTATCACTTTACACAGGCCTGTGTTTAGATACTTAGTTCACCTGGATACTTGTGTTGGAAAACCTCACCCCTGGGTACTCTTACGCTGTTAAAGGTGTCCTGTGGAGCTTTCTTTTAAACAAACAAAAATTATGTTTCTCACCAAAATACATTTTTTGTAGCCTTGAGGTCTAACAAACACGTTGATTGAATTTCCTTCCTTCATAAAACATTTGCAAAGCCATGTTTTTAAAAATATTGTCTCTGTCTTAAAGAGGTAATCCCACTTTTTATTTGTTCTAACAGTGTGACAACAGTGCAGACTGGAGGGTGAACGGAGCTGGTTTCCACCACAGCCACCAGCACGGCTTCGGTGTGCTCAATGCATGGAGACTCGTCAATGCTGCCAAGGTACAGAATCACAGTCAGAAATACTTTATTGATCCCCGGGGGGAATTGGGACGTTACAGTTACTCTTATATAAAAGCATTAAGAAATATAAGAAAAATAAAAATGACAGTGTGTAACATGTAAATTATGCTTTACTTCTGTGTACATATATTACTTCTCATCAGGCATTTACATACTACATCCTGTTTACATTAAATTTTCCCGTCTGAAATACTGTCATCAACTAAATTACACATTTACATTATTATTTTATATTTACTTGTGTTTATCTTTATTTTAACTGCACCATTTTATGACTTAGATTACCATTTTGCTTTTACTTGTGTGATTTCCCCTTTTACGTATACATATTTTATGAGCATTGTTGAAGGAACCTGAGACCACAGATTTTCATTGCCAGTGACTGCTTTACTGGAATTGACATATGACAAATAAATAATCTTGATCCTTGAGAAATATTAATAAATAATGAAAATAAAATTGAGAAACATAAGAAATATGTACAAACTCATACAATATATAAACATGGTGTAAAAAAAATAATTAAAAAAAGATTAAAAAAATAAATATTTTTTTTTTTATTAATCATTTAGTCAAAGAAATTAATTTTATAATTCCCACCACCAGAGCCCTAAGTTTTCTCTCTCCTCTCTCAGGTTTGGGAGTCGGTGCCGTTTCTTGTGTCCTATCAGAGCTCAGTAATAAAGGAGGAAGCGCCCATCCCAAATTATTATGATGAGCTGATCCGCACCTGGAAAGGTAACTGTGTCTGCTAGTTGCTCCTCTCTCAGCTCTGTATTTAACAGCTGCTTGTTGAGTTTACACACTGAACTACATAGCTGGCTGCCTCCCTCCCTCCCTCCCTCCCTCCCTCCCTCCCTTCTGCCTGCTCCTCGGTCAGTCTGCCTCTCCATATTAGGCAATGTTCTCATGTTTTTGAGTTCCTGCGTCCACATTGAAATACTGGGTGAGATTTTTTCCAGATTCCTCCTTTTTTCTTCATTTTTTCCACCAGTCTGTCTCTGTATTTTACAATTCCTCTCAGTAGTTTTGTTCCTTCTTGCACTGTGACTATCTGAGTATGTGATCTGTCTCTATTTCTCCCTCACTCACGTTTTCACACATGGTCATGGTAACCTCGTTTTAGCAGGAACTTTTCCTTCTCCCTCCTCTCTTTTCCTCTCCTCACTCGATCTATATCTTGCCTCTTTTATGGCCTCGTTGTGGTCAGGAACACAGCCAGAGACAAGTGTGTGTGTTTGTGTGTGTGTTGTCTCATGCAACAGGACTTTCTTAAGGACAAAGCAAAGAGTTGCTGACAGTTGTTGAGCAGACTCACAAAGTGTGTCTGGGCTTAATTTAGAAAAGAAATTGAATCAAATCAAACTACTATAAAACACATTTCTCAGTCTTGGGCAAATCCCTGACAGGCTTGTTGTCACTGACTGAGTTCAGGCCTTCCTGTCAGACTACTCAGTAGTGTTTGTTGTTGTAGTTTCTATGTGTTTTGGCTGCCTTATTGGCTAATGCACTGCCCAAAAGCGCTGGCCTCCCATGTGAACACAGTCAGTCTATGAATGTGTGTTTATGCACATGCACGCAGTGACTGGCTTTGTCCTGATGATAAAACCAGTCACATTCCCATGGTACTGTGTGTTCAGTTATTTTATGAAAAGATGCAGTTGTGTGTGTGTCTGTGTGTGTACACACAGATGCTCATGCCAGTGAAGCTTTGGGTTATTCTGACATGCAGGAAAGGGAAAGATTGTGATTAAAGAGAAAAGTTCATGTTGAGCGCTCAGCTGGAATTTGTTCTTTTCAAGTAGAAAACGTTCATGAGAGAGGACTAAATGTACAGCTACAGTCAGAGAGCACTAAATCTCCCCTTCATTGTCAACGAAGCATGCTCACAGTTCTTGATCACACATAGAATTTATTGGAGTTGCCCACCCTCATAAATTTGCCCCACCCCAAAGTCTACCACAGACTGTAAATAAAAAGTGGACGTAGTCATAGTAACGTCACTCATCGGTTTGTGGACTGCTGTTTTGAAGCTTGAGTTCGGCATTTTGGCCGTCGCCATCTTATGTTTTTGCAACCAAAAGTGACATGAGAGGGTGGATCTAAGTACAACTGAATGCTGAATAAAACATTTTTAGGCAACCAAAAAGGTTATAATTAACTTTCATGAACTGAAAACACACTGTGAAAGGGTTAAAGTTGTAAGAAGAAAACACGGACAACTCCCAGACCGGACAACGCCGTGGTAGTGACCTATCAATCACAAGGTTGCCACGCCCTAAAGCATCCCCTGCTTTATGGTCTATTTGACTCTAAATGGGACCATAATTTACTAAATGAACATCATGCTGTATTGAAGAAGACTTGAAACTAGAGATTGAGACCATAAACTCGTGTTTACAATGTTTACTGTAGCAGTGTTAGAAATGCATCCCCACCAAATTTCTTTCCACTTCTCTATTTCTGTCCTTTATTTCCTCTCTCCCTACAGTTTTTCAATACCTGGCCTCTTTTCCTTTTTACTTTCTTTTTCCCCTCCACCCCAGTGTTATTTAATTTGAGTTTAATTTTAGTTAGTTTTCTGAGTGTGTTTTCTAGTTTTAGTTCAGTTTTAGTTATTATATACTTAGTTTTAAAGTAGTTTTAGTTTGTTTTTGTTAGGGCCAGGTATAATGTCTCAGAATTATGTAGCTACATAATCAAAATACCTGGTTGGAGAACTGTATAGGAAGGGCCATAATGTTTAATGTTTAATGTTTGCTCTACTTTAGTGAAGCAATTGCAGCATAGCGCCGTCTTCTGGAATATCAAGTCTGTTCAGTTTCTGTTCAACGTCAAGAGAGTTGACAGAAATTCATGCTGTCTTCTTTTTTCGGTAGTGATTTATTATAGCTAACTGAAATTATTTAACGTACATTTTTATTTTATTTTTATTAGTTTTTTTAACCACGCAATATCGTTTTCATTTTATTGATTATTTTGTATCAATTCTCAGTTTACTAAAAATATTTTCCACTGCTTATTTTTCTCAGTTTCCATTTTAGTTTATTATAATAACCCTGCTCCACACTCTCAGCCTCCAGTTTAGTAGCTTCACATCCACTGTACTCGCCCTCTCAGTGCCTCTCCTCCACTTGTCTCCATCTCCCCTCCCTCTCTCTCTCCACATCTGTCCCCTGACTCTCGGTCTTTCATTCCACACCTCTGTTTACTCCTCGCTCCCTCGTCCCTTTACGTCCCTCCCTGCCCCGAGGTTGTGTGCAGCCCTACATGGTCAGAGAGCACCACGGCTCATTAGTAGTCAGAGCCCAGGAAATACCGAGAAATTACCAGACACTTACGGTTTGAGGGCGGGAGGTGGTGAGGAAGACCGACTGATATTTCAAGGAGATAAGATGGAGAAGAAAAATCCAGAGTCTGATGGAAGATTGTTTTTAATCTCCATTTCTCCCAGTATGCAACTATCTCAGGCTCACCCTGATGTGTTTCTCGACTAGCAGCTTGTTTTCTCTCCCCGTCACATTATTTGCAATAATCATCAGCATTTTAAATGTAAATTGAATTTAAAATTTGTTATTAAAGTGGTCGATAACGTATTAATACTATCACATTTGTACACTAACCTGCTAACATTACTTTAGAAGGGGTGTAACATGTAAAAATAAGATGTAATAACAAATTAAGTTCTTCTGTTATCATATTTTAAGTGTAAAGAGTTTTAAAAATGTATGAGTTTATGTGTATAATCTAACAATTGTTCCATGATCAATACAGTTTTATTTTATTACAAAAAGTCTTAGATTGCAACAGAAACCCTGTTCAATTATTCAAAGTGATTGCATAAGTATGTTTTCACATTCTTGACTATGTCAACAGTTTTATTTGTTAGAATGTGGGATCAAATGTTTCCATATGAATGCCCTTATCAATCCAGGAAATGGTCAAACACACACTTATATTCACACTAACACACTATGCTGCTCCCTCTCTCAGTCTCTGCTGCTGACCTGAGACTGTCTGGAATGGAGACACTGGAGCACGTGGCCGTTACCGTGACGATAAGCCATCCTTGCCGTGGCAATGTGGAGGTTGTGCTGGTCTGCCCCAGCGGTATGACATCAGTCATCGGGGCACGCCGCGCCATCGACAGGTACAAACCCACGCAATGGTATCGTTTTGGAAACAGTAAAACTTGATTAAAACTAAACTAAAACAGCTAAATGAAATCAGCATTTTAATTTACGAAGGAGAGAAAAATAATGTTATTATAGCGCCAAAAGAACATCCGTAATAATTATATATAACAGTACCTCATATGAAAATAAAATGTTTTGACTGCAGTCTAATGAAGTAGTGTGTTTGTGTTGTGCACATAGAGACCCTGCAGGCTACCAGGACTGGACTTTCTCCACTGTGCGCTGCTGGGGAGAGAGAGCTGAAGGCCAGTACACCCTCAAGATATCTGACCACAGTAAGACACACGGCTCACACACACAGACACAAGTGACAGATGTTTATGGGAATGTCTTTTCAGGAGGTCTCTCGTATGGTAGTCACTGTTTAAGTTGTTTCTTTCTCTCTGCTCCTGTAGAAGAGTCAACACTTGCGCAGTGTGCCACTGCGGGAGTGTTGAAGCAGTGGCAGTTGACCCTGTATGGTTCCTCTATGACCAACAGTGACGTCCAGGAGAGACAGAGGTGAGAGCTCGTTGCCATCTGGACAGTGTTGAGATCGTCAGTGTTGCTGAATGATTGTGGTTTCCATCTTTGTCTTCTGTTTTCATTCCCATTTGATTTGTTTGTTGCAATTTCATGAACAGCCTCTACAACAATTTTATCTGTTGTTTCTTGTACTGATTTCACCCTTCTCTAAGCCCCTCCCCCCATGGTTACTGTTGCTAGGCCTGTCAAGCTTTCGCACCCGGCATGTCAATATGGCGTATTTCAACAATATCTGAGATTCCAAAGGAAATAATAGCAGATTTCTGGAAATAATAGTTCTGATATGTCAGAGAGAAGTAGACAGAAAGGACAACAATATGAATTTGAGAGCTACATTCACAATATAGACCAATTTGTTGGTGGAGTATTGTGAATGAAGAGGACATTAAAGTCGATGGAGACGCTCACAGGGGATCCCAATGCAAGCGTCAGACACCCCGCGTCTTAACAACTCACATGAAGGACAAACATACAGGAACAGCAAATTTGTTTTTCAAGTTAACCTTTAGTTATGACTCCCTTCATTATCTAATATAAAACTAAATTATTCCGCTTTTCCATTTGTTTAAAGGATATTGCTCGCACATCGTGGGCTTGATCCATACACTGGATCTCATGAATGAAATAATGATTGATATTTCAACCGTCTTTGCTTTTCTTACGTTTTTTAGCTTCGGAAAAGCTAAAAAATACAAACCTTTGAGGATATCTGCTGTTGGACTCGCATTTTCTTAAAAGCTCGACAGGCCTACTGCGCCTAGTTACCATTGCTAACGTAGGATTGGACAGTGGCCGTTCTAGGGAGGGGTTTAGCGAAGAGTCAAATACTTGTTGTGCTGTAAGTGTTTTGACTGAAATGAAAGCTAGCCAGATGTTCTGCATGTTGATGTTGGTTACGCATTGATTGACAGGCTGGTGGAGGACGCCATGAGTGGGAAGTATCTGGACAGCAGCTTCTCTCTGCCCTGCCCTCCAGGCCTGGACATCCCTCCAGAGATCGTCAGCCCCTTCACCTCCAACAGCCTCAAGGTAAACTGTACACTGTTTACCACGTGTCTCTGTCTCTCTTTAACCTTTCTGTCTTCTCTTATATATTGTACATTGAAAAAATCAGACTGCTCACTCCTTTAGAAAATCAATACTAAAGGGATAGTTCCTTTACTAGATAGTACCTATGTACTCAGAGTAAACAAGCTAAAGGAGGTGGGAGTGATGAGCCTACTTTAGCTCAATTTCAGAATACTTTGGACTTGTTTAGGGCTGCGTATAATGATTATTTTCATTGTCGATTCATCTGTTGATTATTTGATTAATGTGATTGGTTGATGCCTTTATTTGTGGTGCGAAAGCTCAGAAAAATCAACCATGTTCTGAAAAAAATGTGTATATATATATATATATATATATATATAATATTCTGTGTGAGAGTACTCATAAAATGCCCCCGGTGTGTAAAGGCCTTAAGTCATCAATTTTACATCCACTTCCTCTCCTTTTGTCCTCTCTGTAGCCATTCTTGCGTTTTGTTTTCCACCTCATCCACACATACATCCATCAGTGATTTGCCGAACCCAGTTGCTCTGCTGTTGTGATTTACCTCCTCTTGCTCTCTCCTTTGTCTTCCCCTCCAGTTCCTGCTGTTGCTGGGCTGCTTTGCTCTCTTCTGGTCCCTCTACTACACACTGGAAGTCACACTGGCCCACCTGGACCTCAGGGGCCTCCTCTGCCTGCGCAGGAGACGAGGAGGTCACCGGGCCAGGGGAGGGCGCCGAGGGAGAGGAGTGGAGGAGGCGGTGGTAGAGGAGGAGGAGGATGCGGAGGAAGAGGAGCGGGACTCAGGGGTGGAGTTGCGCGCAGTTATGGACTTTGAGTCCAAAGCGCTGCTTTTAAATGGGGAGGCAACATAACACTGAGCCAGATGATGGACCGTCTATGCTCATGGGACGTCTCAGGCTTTCACCCTCTCCTCCCCACCCACCCATCCTCCAGTCAACCTTATCCGTGGTGGTGGGGGGTCACAGTTTAGACTGCAGATGGATTTGACTGAAGAGTGGACTTGTCTGCATTCCCCAAACACGTGGCCTTTTATGAAAATCTGTGTTTGTACGAGTGTGAGTGTGTCCTCATAAGGAAATATGAGGACAATCCTTCAAAGTGAGGATATTTTGGTGAGAGTAAGGGTCAGGCATTAACCTGAGGGACCTAATAGGGTTTAATGCCCCAGTATAACTGCATGTTTGCATGCGTGAAAGTGTGTATACAAGCTTGTCTGCGTGTAAATTCATACCCACAAAAGAACTGAGCTTAAACATTGCTGGGATATACTTTACGAACACCTGTGGGGGTCATTAAACCAAGAGAAAGTTTTTTTTTTTTTTTAAATGTGATGTGCACTATAGGAAAGTACGAATCTGCGTGAGTGAGTGAGTGTGTGTTGTGACATGAGTGGGTGTGCTTGTAATATGTAAGGTCTTCCATAAAAGAATGTCCTTAAATATGAGGCTCCAAGAAAATACTGATGATTTTTTTTTATATAAATTAGATTTATTTTCTGAGGTGTCGTTGGATGTATTTGATTTTTAAGTCTGGGGTCATTTTCTGCGGGTTATCAACCAACTACTGATGAAAAACTTGAAGTGGGATTTTCAAGTGTGGGATTTGTAGATGTATTTTTTTATGAAGTGTAATATATACACAATGTGTGCCTGCTGTACAGATATATATATTAAGTGTGTTTTAATGATTTATACAAAAGTGTTTTGTAAGAATGTATTAAAGAGTTCTAATTTTTTATTGGAAAGGAGAGTTTGGAGTGGAGCTGGAAACTGTGTTTTGCTGTGCAAGTCACAGGTGATCTGAATGATAATAAAATACTTGACGGAATATCCTCTGAGATTGTTCACATGGTTTTTGAAACACACAAAATAAAATTGTGTAATCGGAAATTCATCTAAGGTGCTACTATAGCTACTATCTAATGACTTTATGATTTTAGCCTGATGATGTTAAAGCATGGATAAAGCAGGTAAACTGATAATGTTTACTATGTCCACCATCTTAGTTTAGCCTGTTAGCATGCTAACATTTGATTATTAACACTTAGCACAAAGTACAGCTGAAATATATGGGAATGTAGATTTGCAGGTATTTGGTCATAAACCAAAGTATTGGCAATAAAGTATCAACATTGCCATCCCAAAAATTGTACAGCCAGCATGGCTAAAAAACAAAAAATAAGTATTCAGAAATTGTGCGTTTGAAACAAGCCGTCAGGATTTCTGTCCATTTGTGATGTCACAAATATACAATATTTAGACTATTACACTGCTTTAAATGTAAACATTCTTAATGTGTCCCAGTTTATTTCTGGTTGCAGTGTATGTAAATAACATCAGCTGACAGGAAGTAAACATTGACCCAAACTGTTGGCTAGCAACGCAGTTCTGTTGCAATTCCGTTGCAATTCCGTTGAAATGCACTAAAACGGAGCGTTTCAGACAGATCGTGAATACAGGTATATTCAGGCAGACAGGATGAGGAAAATAACGGTGTTTTTTTTTAACATTAAAGCATGTAAACATGTTCTAGTAGAAACACAAAATACAAGTATGAACCTGAAAATGAGCATAATATGGGACCTTTAAAACAACAAAACAGCACTATCAGGCTAGCTATAACCTTTTATTATTACACATAGCAACATGTAGCCCAGGGGCGTCGCCTAGGCAGAACTGGCTCACCCAGTCAAGTTAAATCAAAATAAATTTTGTCATAAAATTATAAAAATGTATGTAAGAAAATAAATATATAAAAACTTCAATTATTGTTGACTTGTTGTGTGTGTTTAATATTCTTCTGATTAAAATGGAACTATTTAAACAAGTTGTAGGCAGCCGGCTGGAACTAATTGGTTGCCATGGTTCCGACCGTTCATACAGGAACACAACTTAGCTGCCGCTGCCTTTAGCTAGCCAGTTAACTAACCGCCAAAATAATGGCTAAATAAAGTTCTTTCATGTGTTATTTTAAAAAAAAACAAGAGTTGAGGAAGAAGACACGCCGCTGCCTCCATCAACTGAGTCCACCCAGCCCTGTTCTTCAGACTAATCAGCCCACAAGAAGGTTAGCCCGGGCCGCCGGCGGCCGCTTGCTCCCAGTGCTCTCTTCAGGGTCAACCTGACGCGAGTTTTACCCGCCAGTTTATCTGCAGTTGATGACCTTCACACCCAATTTGAAGGTATTTCCCTGCACTGTCAAGAATGGAAAATCAAGGTACTTCTCAACCGCGGTATGGACAGTTTTCTTGGTTAAATTACAGTGTAAAGGACGAGCTTTTTTGTAAAATGTGCAGATATTTTCCGAGCGGAAGCACCTGCCAAAAACACCAGACCAGCAAGTACCGCTCAATTTCACTGGACCAGTTTCAAAGCTACAGGGCAAATAACAAAACTGCAGACCAGGGGAATGTGTGAAGTCAAATGAACCGTGATGCCATGGACTATTCATTTATGGAGAGGAATGGGACCATCTAAAAGTTGTTTTGCATGTTGTCCTGTTTTCTGCCGAGCAGGACATCACCCTATGTGGACACAGGGGAAATACAGATGCTCTCAATTAAAGAAACGGTTCAAGTTCATGTGAAAATATGAGCTGGCCTTGTTGTCCTTTGAAAAGGAACTCAGTGACTCTTTGAACCATGATGAGCTCATTTCTGTGGCATTTTGTGGGCCATGAAGACAACAATGGTAAGCCTGTTTTACTATTTTTTCCACTACTTCAGCCCATGAAGAGATTTCACGTTAGTAATGATATGTTCTGTATAGGCCTACTGTTAATAGGCTACATCTTTTTAAATTAGTCGCTCATTTTTCACGCAGAAGCTCTGCCAGATTTCTATGTATGTGGTGATTGATTTAATATAAATGAAGGAGTGTTTTGTTCTTTCTTAAAGGTCCCATATTATTCTCATTTTCAGGTTCATACTTGTATTTTGTGTTCCTACTAGAACATGTTTACATGCAGTAATGTTAAAAAAAAACTTTATTTTCCTCATACTGTCAGCCTGAATATGCCTGTATTCACTCTCTGTCTGAAACGCTCCGTTTTAGCGCATTTTGACGGAATTGCAACAGAATTGCGTTGCTGGGCAACAGCTTGGGTCCATGTGTACTTCCTGTCAGCTGATGACATTCACATACACTGCAACCAGGAATAAACTGGGACACATTTAGAATGTTTACGTTTAAAATTGTGTAAAGGGTCTAAATATTGTATATTTGTGACATCACAAATGGGCAGAAATCCTGACAGCTTGTTTTAAATGCAGAGTTTCTGAATACGGGCTGTATGTATTTCCCTGTGGATTGAGTGTTTTGATACTTTCACAGTATTTATATAGGACTTAAGCCTGCTTTATAATAAAAAAACATGAAAATCTCACTTTTTTATAATATGGGACCTTTAACACCTGCTTGGCATTTGATGTTATATGTGAGCTGACCATGGTACTAAAGTAACAATAATTGTAATGAATGCAAGAGGAATATATGTGTGATTTATGTCTGATCTACACTATGTCATTCACACATTCTCTACTGTTATGCTTAGTTTCCACTTGTGCAATACAATGGTCACTTAACGGTGCCTGTTGAGCCCATGCGCTGCTGGGTCTGTAATCTATAAGTGTATTTTAGCCTGAATTAGATATCATGGATGAGTTTTTGTCAATACTGTTGTGCACAGTCTTTAAAGACTGAGCTCTGTTGGTTGAGCATGTGGTATAAGCAGTGTTTAGCTGTTATTGCCTTTGTAATGCAGAATGCATGCAGAAAAGTAAAGTAAAGTAAGTTTTTAGAAGTCCTTTCTGGGAATAGATGGCCCACCCACTTTTGTACTGGCCCATCCTACACCACTGATTTGCCACTTTTCAGATATAAAATCCCCAAACTGGCATAACGCCAAACTGCCAGGAGGAGCTAAAGGATAGTTCACATTTTGTCAAATCTGTTTTAAAACTATGGTTACATGCTTGTATCGAGAGTTACTGGTTGCTGCAGTTAGTCCTGTCTGTGAAAAGATTCTGAAAGAAATGCATTTTTGCACCTAGACACAAGACTTTGGATTTTGTCCACCACTTTTCTTGTGAGTATTGTTTTAAGACACGCCTATAAAAGTGAGCCTATCCTTTGAAATATTGGTAGTATAAGAGAGATCCAGTGAATGGTGATAGTTCCCCCCGCCCCCATTTCCCAGAATGGTCAAAATGAATTACCCAGAATCACAAAGTCAATTCAGAAAATGTATTTCAAAGTCATTATTTAATAAGACAATGTACAAAAATATTGGCGCTGCTACAGCAGGCGTAGCATTGTGGGAAGTGGTAGGTAGGAACAATGAACAAGGAACAATATTGGGGTGTATTGGTACGCCATTGGTTGTGACACCACTCAATTTGGAAAGAATATCCCTTGCGTAAGTTACGTAAACACAGATTGATATTTGTGTCGGAATCCAGAATCAATATTTCTAAAATCTAGGAAACAAATGCCATAATTCAGACATTTTTTATATATCAGAGATGAGACAGTGGTCAGTTTTCTGTAATATCAGTTCTGTTTCATATTAGGAAGTAACAGCTCAACTTTTGGCACATTGTCATCTTGTTGTTTTTACCTCCAAGGCAATGCATTGGTCACTTTTATGGTTACTTTTTCCCACTTAAGACTACCAACTTTGTTCTGGTCCTAACAGCAGTGGGAAGGACGAAGCATGGTGAGCTCTGTGATCATCACCAGTGCAAGCACACACATAAGGGGCTCAGCGCAAGTGTCAAGACCAGGAAGTAGGGGGTACTTGTTAGAAATAAAGCAGAAAATGTTTTACGATGACGTTAGACGCTTACAGGCTGTAAGGGGCTGAAGAGGTTTTGGGAATCTGTGGCTCAGTGATTTTACAGGATCTGTCGGGATCTTCCATAGCTCATGCCCTCCTGACTGGCGCCCTTGTTGGACCCCATCTGTAGACCAATCACACTTTTGCCCGCCTTCATCTGGTCATCGCTGAAGTCTCGCTTGTTCTCCTGGGCTTTCCTGCAACATTGAAAATGTCATTGCATTAATAGAACTAAACTTAGTCTAATTAGAGATAAAGCAGTTGACATTTCATGTGTCGGACTCACTTGAAGAACCAGCTAGGGTCTCCCTTGTATGTGCCTTCATCCTTAGTGAGGGCCAAGCTGCCCAGAGCTGACAGGGTCCTCTGCACCGCCGCCAGGTCCTTACCTGTCCCCACACACACATACAGCAAGGATTATTAACTCGAGCATCAGTCACATTATGATGTAAATGTACGTATATCGTCGTATCCAAGCATAGAGTGCTCCAGGGATGACGTATTTTTGTAGGCCAACCAGGAAGTTAACATCGCCCTGAATTCCCTCGACAAAACGGCAATGGGATTTTTCCATTCCATTTTGTCATCCAAAAAACTGACCCACTGACTTCCAGACGAGCGGATCGGAAGTACGAAAGGTTTTAGGACTCATTCCTGTAGCACTGTATAGTGCTTAAACCCAAGCTAAGTCTAGCATTAAATGTTTGCAGTAATGGAGACCCCTCTCACCTTCCCAAAGGTCCACGGTTTGGAACATGTCGGTCTTGGTGACTCCATACTTCTCGGAAGCGTTGAGGAACTGGGAGATCTGCTCCATCTGCTTGAAGGCTGCGGGTGAGCTCTGGATCTTCTTCACGGGTTTGTCTCCGGGGAACAGACTGTTAATCAGTTCGCTCAGAACCTGCGGAGACCAGATGGAGTGACAGAGGGTAGAAGAAGAGAAGGGGAAGAAAGGAAGAAGATTAACAAAAAACATCACAACATCCAGACAGAATAAGTAATCAAACAGGCGTGTTGCACTCACACATCCGTCTTTCAGCCAGGCCTGGAAGCCCATTTTGCCTTCCTCTGGCTTTCCCACTCCGGAGCCACACTGACGGCTGATCCACTCCACCAGGATCTGCTCCAGCTCGGCGTCGTACTTGCTGTCGATCTTATCCTGAACATGCCGGCTCAGGCCGAAGCTTGGACCTTTGTTAGCCATGCCGACTCCCTGGGAGAACGTGAAGAAGGAGAGGTGGATGGAGAAGATGGACAATGCAGTGGGGGGGAGATGGGTAGAAATTAGTGAAAAATGTCATGAAAAATGATCTCTGAGGAAAGTATGAAATCGTAGCTTCATCTTCACCGGTACCATCCTTATCTCCCGTCTTGACAACTTAAAGCAGAGTATATATTCATGACAGCATACAGACTTTATAAACTTACTGTTTTCTTGTCCCAGTATTACCTTTTACTCCAAAATAGTTGTTTTTAGGCAATACAAATAACAGCTAACACTCACATTGCAGCGAAACTTGGATTTAGCCTGTATGCACAAACATGCATCAATGCAAATAATGTAGATGAAGGCATATTTACTTTCAAACACACACACTGATACTCCTTCCTATTGTACTGCATACACAATTGAGGACATGCAAGTCAAAAGCGTGTATTTAAGCGTAAATGCACCTCTCTCAGAACAGTGGCATTAACAGCATTGTGTCTCCTAATACACACCATTTAGCCCTATCAGGACCTGTGTCTGAGGCAAAGTGGTGTACAATGGGAGCTCTATACCAGTCAGCTGATTTTTGCATATATTCCCTTTTTACACACCCACACACTCTCCTGAGCTCTGTCAACACATATATCATTCCCAGCACTGTTTTTGTATTATGCTTCTTTATTGCCGTTGGGCCGACAGCCAAGTGCAAAACTCATATCAAAGTGCTGTCTGCACCATCCAACCTTTGTTGCCATCTTTGATGTCAGGTCACTTCAACTTCCTGTTCCTGGGGAAGTTCAAATGTTAAAGGTTAAACCTAGGAGTTGACTGGAGGAGGCTCATCTCTGACATAGGATGGGGGATGTTGTAACCAAGGGCGACAATACACTTCAGTTTAGGAACAATATGCAACCCTTTTGTGTATTGCCTTTTTCCACTGATCACAGGATTTTTTTTCCAATTGGCAGTCGTATTCATTACAAAAAGTGACAAAGTGTCAAGATGGGCCAAGACTGTGCTGACGTAAGTCTTTTTATGGTTCAAGTAAATCTGTCTCATCATATTGCCAATATACAAACTAGTACTGTAGCTAATACTGAAGTTCTTCTTTCTTTCCTTCACCTAATTTCTTTCTTCCTTTCCTTTTTACTCATTTCTTTCCCCCTTGCATCCTCCCTTCCTTTCTCTTTTCCATCCCTTTCTTCTTCAACTGCTCTGAGGGCGTGAAACTGTAGATACAAAGGTTTTCTCAGACCTGCAATATATGGCAGCTGAAACCAGGTGTGAACATAATGCTGGCATATTCTCACCTTTTAAATTGATATGGAGTTGCCTATTTACTAGGGCTGTAATTGATTCAAATATTGAATCGCAAATTAATCACACATTTTTTATCTGTTCAAAATGTACCTTAAAGGGAGATTTAATACTCTATATAAATATTGTCCAGAAACCCTCACAGGTACTGCATTTATTATAACTAAATATGCTCAAATCATAACATGACAAACTGCAGCCCAACAGGCAACAACAGCTGTCAGTGTGCTGACTTGACTAGGACTTGCCCCAAACTGCATGTGATTATCATAAAGTGGGCATGTTTGTAAAGGGGAGACTCGTGGGTACCCAGAGAACCCATTTTCAGTCACATATTTGGAGGTCAGAGGTCAAGGGACCCCTTTGAAAATGGCCACGACAGTTTTTCCTGCCAACATGTAGCACAAGGGTGCAACATCATCATTCATTTGAAGTTGTGGTTGTGTCCATCTGGTGAATATAAGTCAGGAAATAACTCTCTTTAGCTGCTAAATGCTCCGTTTTGTTCATCAGCTTCGAACTTTGTCTGCTGTTTGGTGCCGAGCAGGAAGTGCACAGCGAGTTTATCAAGCATTTTCACTAAAAATAGCTGATTGTTGCAGCTGGAAATGAATCTGATAAGAGTCTGATTTACGTTTACTTATACAGTAAGTAAAGTAACATTTTGAATGCAGGACTTAATGTTTTACCTTGTAGTAATGCTAAATAAAGCATATTGTTCCACCACTGCTAATAGATATACTGCATGTCTGCATATTGGTGTCTGCATGCCAGCGGCATTAACGGATTCCTGCCCAGAGCGTCCGCAGAGTGTTACCACCGACTCTGTTTAATATTCTTTGCATTCCCTGTGGTGCTTTTCCAGGCCGCAAGAAACCAAACACACATGCCGGGCAACACGCTCACTTATATACAACCACAAGATCAGATACTATATTTTATCATCTGTCTGCCTTTCAGTCTTATTGGCACACACACTCATACCCTTTGTGTTATGCGTCATTTATATAATCATTATCACAGAGTAATATTTGTCTGCTATGCCGTTAACTTGTCTTTTTTTCCATTGGCCTCTCGTTCTTAGCCTCATAAACTACTCACTGGACCACAATGGCAAATCAAACACACACACTACACTCTTTGTAGGGAAAGAAACAGAAGTTACGTCCACCACATTGTGCACTCGATTCCTTCTCATGTCTTGTGAAGTGAAGAGAAGTGCTATTTCTCCCAATAAGGCCTCTGTCTGTTTGTGTGCATTGCATGACAACCATGCAAACATCACATAATATTTTAAGAGGTCAAACAAGTCCGTTAGGAGCCTGGTCCTCTATTTCTGGTATTTATGTGCATCTAGGGACTTGTTGTTATCCTTGGGACCCGGCCAAGTTCCAATAACTCAGGATGATCTGCTAAACAAGCTTGTGTGCTGTCAGGCTGCTTATCCTTAATATTTACGACAGTGTTCACTTTATATTTGTAACAAACTCTCTATAAAACTGCCTTTTCAGTAAAGCATGAGCTATCTACTGCAGTATCAGGGAAGGTTAATGCCGACTTTAAATTCTGCAACTTTTCATACCATTACTACAACTATTTCTACAAGTATTACTGCTGCTGCTAGTACAATTACTATGGGTATTATAGTACAAAAGCTTCCTCTGTTACTGCTGATCCAACTTGCTGATGCATCAACAATATTACAATACTACTACCATAGAATCAAACTATCCATGCATAAAATTAGGGTTTGGCAATATGACGATATAGATGGTCAAAATTATATAAAAATGTCTATGATATATATTTTTTATATCGTTTCTATTGCGACCTAGTCTAGGCCTATATTTATTTATTTTTTCTCTATAATTTCACTTAAAACTGTTATGTTCATTTTGCACTGAAGTTCTTAAAATGAGAAAATACTTTTCATTTGTCAAGTATTTAATTCGCATAAGAATATACAAAAATAGGCTTTACCATGTGGTTATTTCATACAGACTATTTATTTATTGAATTACCAGGAAAAATCGTGATATATATCGTTATCAAGATATGAAATTACCTATATTGTGATAGAAGATTTTGGCCAAATCGCCCAAACCTACATAAAATCTGTCTCTGCGACTATAAAATGACTAGTCTAGCGTTATGCCATGTGCCATGTACTAGTACCGCTATTTGCAGCTTTAATTCATTACTACGGATAATTATAACGCTATGCAGGAGAGAAGAAGTATTACTGTAAGTAATCAAATGTTCCCAAGGAATGTTTCTAAGATTCAATTAAAAGAGTGAGCAATAAAATAAAAGTAATGACCTTGAACATGGCTAATAAATAAAGAGAGACTACAATACAAAAAGGAAACTATGGAGATAAAGTAAAAGTAAGCCTTAAAATGCCTCAGTTCAAAAGTCCCAAAGTGCTGTATCCCACAAACATGACTTCATCACCTCGGTCCCTCCATTCATCCATCTCTCTGAGTTGTGTTTTTCCTGCTGTGTTTCTCTATTACCATGGTAAATCCGCCTAATGCCAGAGCAGGAAACCAGTGTGAGGGCTGCGGCAACTGTGGCAGCCCGAGAGGACATGGCGTCATGCGGCCTCGCCTCCTCTACAGTTAACTAGCTAACCGCCATATAATGATTTGCTACGTACAAACGGCCCTGGACTTGTTCACAGTCACTGTAATCATTTTATCCTATCGAGGTCAGGGTTAGATGTAAAGCAGCTGAAAGCTTGGCTCGATCAAGCATCTTACTTAAAGGAACAGTGTGTGGCATTTAGGCGGATCTTTTGGCAGAAATGGAATTGATACGTATGTTTTCTTTAGTGCATAACCACATAAAAATAATAAATAAATCACTGCTAACGTCATTGGAGTCCTCTGGCTGATGTGCTGCACAGTAGGTCAGCTCCATCCTCAGCCTCAGAGCTCTTTTGTTACATGACTCTGTGGTTTATGCCAGCTGCACAGAATCTGCTGCTTCGCTTAGACGTGCCAGACTTTTATGAGCACTGACAGCATTTTCTGAAATGGCCGCCAAGACCTTCATGGTTCTGATTATTCTTCTGACAAAGTTTATAGCTGCTGTGTGTCTGAGCTGCTGTACTCCTACTGACTCTGAAGTCTAGATAGCTTTGTCCGATTCAGCTCGGTGCCAGAGCCCCTGCACTGTTACACGGATGTGGTTAGTTCCTGGCCTTATAAACCGCTGTGCCTCTGTGTTTATGCTGCTACAGGATTGGCAGTGGAGATTAGTGTTATGGGTGCTGTGTACAACTCCCTTATGTTATTACTGCTTGGTTTTACTGGAATCACTGGGTGTGCTGCCGTCACAGAAAGCTTTAGATACTAGGGCTGTCAGTCGATTAAAATATTGAATTCTTTAATACTCTTATCAACATGGGAGTGGGAAAATATGCTTGCTTTATCCAAATGTATGTATATATTACAAATATTGTCCAGAAACTCTCACAGGTACTGCATTTAGCATAAGAAAATATACTCAAACTATAACATGGTTAACTGCAGCCCAACAGGCAACAACAGCTGTCAGTGTGCTGACTTGACTATGGCTTGCCCCAAAACTACATGTGATTATCATAAAGTGGGCATGTCTGTAAAGGGGAGACTCGTGGGTACCCATAGAACCCATTTTCATTCACATATCTTGAGGTCAGAGGTCAAGGGACCCCTTTGAAAATGGCTATGCCAGTTTTTCCTCACCAAAATTTAGCTCAAGTTCGGAGCGAAGTTATTTAGCCTCCTTCACGACAAGCTAGTACGACATGTTTTCTAGTTTCATTTGATGCCAGTATCTTCACTCTAGCTTTAAAACTGAGCCCTACAACCTAAAAATCGCAAGTTGCGTTAATGCATTAAAGAAATTAGAGGCGTTAAAACGAATTTGCGTTAACGTGTTATTATCGCATTAACTTTGACAGCACTAGTGATTACCTTTCATGCCTTGTGAATTCACAAGGCTCCTAAAAAGCCCATGTATGGCAGCAGATCATTTGCTTGTGCAAATAAAAGTATGTAGACTGACAGAGATATGCAACGCTGCCTGGCTCCTCTTTACCCTCTCCTCGCTGCACATGGAAAATATATTAACCCTCAAATAACATCTGTATATCTGTGTACTTGCAATGAGACCATCATCTGTCACAATTAGGTTATTGTGGAAATCCTAGGAAAAAGCAGTCGGATTGTGTTCAACCAGACTCCATATTAAAACAGCAGTTTTTACCAGATGATTATTATAAAACACTTGATCGATCACATGAAACTAATAGCATTCTTATACCCACACAGGATTGAATGCAACAGTAACTCAAACAAAAGGTATGACAGTCATATAATTTACAAAAAACTTTAGGAAACGTCAAATTTATATACATATGTGACAGCTACTCTTTAACTCATGGTCAAGTGCAGATGCATCACAAAGTGCATATATTTACACACCAAACTCTCCTTGAACATTTGAATGAGTACAGTGCTCTTATTTTGAAATGACTTGAACTTTGGATATTATCACGTTATATTCAAACACAGAAGATAAAGTACACACATGCATATTTTCTTTTTATAAGAAGCTATAGGAAGGCCTCAAAACTACTGACTGAGTGGTCTATAAAGCCTCACGCATCTGCCACTTTGTCCTACTAACTGTCCCAAATCCAGCTTCAGGATATTTTTTATCCTAGATTGAGTAATAAAAGAAAAGTATACTCACTGTGTGAAGGAATAGGTCAGTTCTCTGCTGGCTACTAGTGCAGCTACTAGTGGGGTTGAGTGAGAATGCTTGACTGAGTGTTTGTATATGCTTCGCAGGGACCTCCCTCTCAAAAATGCCGGCTTAAAAGGAGCAGATGAGGAAAGATGACTTCACTAGTCTACCAAGAGAGAGAGGGAGGGAGGGAGGAGGAAGGAGGGAGTGAGAAGGAGAAATAGGAGGGAGAAAGGGGAAGGAAAAAAGGAAACTTCATCCTTAAAAGGGCATGGCCTTTCAGCAGCTCTCCCTCTCGCTGTCTGTGCGTCTCTTCCCCTCACGTCTAGTTAAAAAGCCCAGCCTTATTTGGGTAGACTGTTCCATGTAGAGCAGAGACAGCAGCCAGGCAGCGTTGGTTTGGTCAGCACAGCAGGAATTCTTCTAATACTTTCACCACATCCCTCCTCGCTCAAAGTGGCAGCAAGGTGGCGAGGAAGAGGATGGGGGCTGATGGGAAGGGGGGGAGAGAGGGAGGAGGAGAGATGGAAAGAGAGGAGATGGGGCTTAAGGGAAACAGAGAAAGAAGAACTGGATCTGGTGTTGGTCCTATCCCATTGTAGGGAAGGAACTATGTCAAAATTACTCTTTGTTTCCACATTTTTAAGGAGGGAAGGAAGAGGAGAGGAAGAAGGAGAGGAGACGAAGAAAGAGAGGAGAGGAGTGGAAGAAGGAGGGGAGGAAGAAAAAGAGGAGAAGAGGTGAAGAAAGAGGACAGGAGAGGAAGAGAAGAGGAGAGGAGACGAAGAAAGAGAGGACAGGAGAGGAAGAAGGATGAGAGGAGAGGAAGAAGGAGGAGAGGAAGAAAACGAGGAGAAGAGGTGAAGAAAGAGAGGACATGAGAGGAAGAAGGAAGAGAGGGGAGGAAGAGGGAGGATAGGAGAGGAGACGAAGAAAGAGAGGACAGGAGAGGAAGAAGGATGAGAGGAGAGGAAGAAGGAAGAGAGGGGAGGAAGAAGGAAGAGGGTGGAGGAACAGAAGAGGAAACAAAGAAAGAGAGGACAGGAGAGGAAAGGAAGAAAAAGAGGAGAGGAGAGGAGAGGAGAGAACAGGAGAGGAGAGGAGAGGAAGAGGAGAAGAGATGAAGAAAGAGAGGACAGGAGATGAAGAAAGAGAGGACAGGAGAGGAAAAAGGAGGAG